>JAOUQT010000007.1:11987466-11999867 GCA_025769995.1 Xyliphius kryptos | reverse complement strand
CGTGATGCTGGTGAAGGAAAACGTTTCCTGACTTGCTCCTCCAAAACACCCCAAAGTGGCTCTTGATACATCACAAATGCTTTGAACCTAATTGAATTGAACCTAATTGAAATCTTCCCCGTGTTGTGTAGTAACGGACTAAGTCCCCCCCCTGCGCTACAAACAGCCCAAATACACCAGTAAGCCTTGCAGTATGAAAATTAAGATGATGACTAAAGTAATATACATCTGCATTCTGTCATTTATGTATTTAGTATTTTATGACTATTATATACTAAAAAACACATTTGATAAGAAAAAGCAAGCAAATCATTCAGAAACTTAACTGCAGACCTTTGCTAGCAAATGCACACATATGTCACTTCTATGTACCAGCTACAGCAATGGGACAAAATGCTGCCAAATTTCTGAACTGCTTTTGTTACTTTACTGCTCAGTCCATCAACTGTATCTATAAAGCACTACTAAATATCTTATAATATACTCCAACCAAAAATAGCTAGAGGTTTGAGAGTTTAAGCCTAAGCACAGGCTTGTACACACACACACACACACATCCCTCAGACAGACAAACCTACTCTTTCTTTCCCTCTTACTCACAAAAACACACACAATATGGTTGTTACTTAATGCTGCATTTTCCACAGCTGCTATATTAGAGCTGTGTCACTCAGATGACCTCACACATCTCATAACTCTTACAAAACAGTTCGTAAAAGCCACTAACCTTGTCGATTTTCGGCTCTTTTAAATTTTTTTTACTTTATATATATATATATTTTCGTTACAAATATATGGTCCTCGCAAATATATACTGGAGCATCTAAATAAATCATAATATCAAACTTTAATTTATTTAAGTGATTCAATACAAAATGTAAAACACATTATATAGATTTATTACAAACACAGTGATCTATTTCTGTTAATGTTGATGATTATGTCTTACAGCCAATGAAAACCCAAAATCATTATCTCAGAATATTAGAATATTTAACACAAGCCACCTGCAAAGGCTTCCTAAGCGTTTAGAATGGTCCCTTAGTTTGGTTCAGTTGGATACACAATCATGGGGAAGACATTGGCAGTCACTCTACACTCTACAGACACACTCTACAAGGAGGGTATGCCACAAAAGTTCATTGCTAAAGAAGCTGGCTGTTCACCGTGTGCTGTATTTATGCACATTAATGGAAAGTTGGGTGGAAGGAAAGAAAGTGTGGTAAAATAAGTGCATAAGTAACTGTGATAACTACAGCCTTGAAAAGATTGTCAAGAGAAGGCAATTAAAAAATTTGGGGGAGATTCACAAAGAGTGTACTGCTGCTGGAGTCAGTGCTTTCAAGAGCCACTACACACAGACGTATCCAGAACATGGGCTACAACTGTTTCATTCCTGTATAAAGCAACTAATGCTCAAGAGACAATGCCAGAATTGTCCTACCTGGGCCAAGGAGAAAAAGAACTGGACTGGTGCTCATTGGTCCAATGTGTTGTTCTCAGATAAAAGTAAATTTTGTATTTTGTTTGGAAATCAAGGTCCCAGAGTCTGGAGGAAGAGTGCAAAGGCACAGAACCCAAGCTGCTTGAGGTTTAGTGTGAAGTTTCTACAATCAGTGATGGTTTGGGGAGTCATGTTATCTACGGTTGCTTGATTGGCCAGCAAACTAGCCTGACCTAAACCCCATGGAGAATCTATAGATGACAGGAACCAGACTCAACAATGCAGAAGAGCTGTGAATCGGTGTATAAAAGTGAGTTTGCATCTTCCTGGGATCACTAACAGTACTTTGTTCAGAGTAAATCAGAGTGTTACAGTATGTTATTAGTTGAGAAATGTAATTTAAAGAAAGAAACAAAGCATTGTTCATTTTAGCAGATTTCAACTGAAGGCTTTCAAAAATGAAGAGAGGCGTTTTGTATTAGAAATATAAAGACATGTTCCAGTATGAAGATTTATCTTAATTTTACACAAAACCTTTTCCTGCCTGTTATCATGAAGATGTTTGATAAACTACAAACATGACCGTCGTATTTTCATGTCCATTAGCCATGAAAAAAAATCTCTTTAAATATATAATACAACTGGACATGACGTGTACAACTTACCTGGCATCCAATTATGTAGCATTAGCTTTTAGCATTTTTTCATTTGAGCTACAGGATTTATGATCTAGCCTACACTTCAACTAATTAAGAATTAAGATTTGGTCTTAAATATTTTTTAAACATATACTACAAACAAACATTAATAAATAGAGTAAATATTACATTATGGTCTGTATTTATTGTTTGTCAATGTAAACTTTAGGCGACATTACTTTTATACAGTATGAATAGCATATATAATATTACATGCTGTGTGTTAAGGAGAAATGTGATTGTCTTGATTGTTCAATGTGAATGCAGGTCTGTGGTTCTGAAAATGTGTGCCATGGATAAGTATTTTAGCAATTGGTACACAGCAATCTGGAACAGCTTGTTTGCCCAGCACTATACTGGCAGTTATAGCCTTAGATGTTTGCTACATTACTGGACAAATTTGCAGCTTAAATAACACGTGCAACATTAGAAATCAAACCTTCTTCTGCAGATACAAAAGAAGTTTCATATTCGTATAATATACGCAATGTAATTATTCAGAATCATATTTTGGTTTCGTTCATTGCAAGACATCTGGGCTCTGGCTTCTTCATTGGGGGGTAAATAAATGCTTTTTAAATGAGTTTACTATTAATAAAACACTTTATAAACAACTGCATTAAAAACTACATTTGAGCCGTTCATTGAAGTGATTATTGGTTTAAAGTTACATTTATCACATAAGAAAATATTTACTCAGTTACACTCGAGCTGGAGATTAACAAAATGAAGACTGAGCATGTGTATATGTGAAAAACAAACGGTGAGTGTGTGTGCGCACCTCCACATAGTCTCTAGCGTGGCCCCAGTCTCTCATGGAGTCCAGATTACCCAGACTGAAGAACTCTAATTGGCCGAGGTGGATTTTTGCCACAGAACGGCTAATTTTCCGTGTCACAAAGTTAGAGCCTGCAAAATACACACAAGCCCACACTTAAGTACTATTTATACACTCACAATTCAGTTTCAATAAACATCATATTCAACATCCCTTTCCCCCAATTTTGTGCATCGAACTTATTTTCTCTTTCTCTCCTTCCTTACACTCTTCTCCCATTTCTTCCACCCCAATGAAAAATGTCAGGGAAAAATCTCAGTTGTCAGGCCAATATAAATCCCACAGTGTGTCAGTCAGTCAGTCAGTCAGTCATTTAGTCGCACACACAAACACAAGCACACACAGGCATAAAATGAGAGTATTGTCTAGTCAGTGGACCACCCCGGAGGCAGCATGAGCAGATCCAACGTATTGCAATGCTGCCAGAGAAACACACACGCATACGCATTACACGCTCAGATCTGTGGGAAAACTTGGATGCTCTAAAGACCTGCTGGGATGGGCTGTGTTTAAAAGCAGACCAAGGTTGGAGCTGTAATGTAGTCAGTAACTCCACTCCACTACAGCTGCAGGAGCCTAACATGGGGGATCAGGCTTGAGTTACGTTCACACTAAACAAGCCTAATATTGTTGTAACAAACACTAATATATAGCTATTATACACATATTCCTTTTAATACTACTCCTTTTGCATATGTGTATGGACATGTGCATGTGTAAATGCGTGTGTCCCTCAGCATACACATATAAAATTAAAAGCTAATTCTATACATTAGCAAAAAACTTTGATACAAGAATGAGAAGCGAAACAACACATTGTCCAACACAATTTCTAACACCAAGAACAAGACAAACGCCTCATTTCTATAGAGAAAATCTCAGAGTCAAGTGTGAGTCTGTATGTGAAAGAAACTGTTTGTGTGTTATGGCTACATGCATGCAAACAGGCAGCACTGCAAAAATGTCCTGGGATCCCCGCCTGGGAGTCCTGAGTCATATACTGCGTAGAGTTTGCATGTTGTCCCCATTTCCATGGATATCCTCTGGGTGCTTTCTCTGGTCCAAACACATGTATGCTAGTTGAATTGTACATACCAAGTGACCCCTGACATGTATAACGTCAATGTAACCTTGTGTACGAATAAAATATTGTGACAGATATAATCTTTCTCCCGTCACGAATAGCCATGGGTGCTGAAAGCTGGTTAAAAACAAATAATAAACAATTATAAAACCTAATAATAATGCATTAAGTTATAAAATGCTTAACTTTCTATTGCAAGTTAGTCTCCAGGAGGTGCATCACCCTAACTCATTAGGATTCATTTGTGGAATAGTGCCACCTAGTGAATAATGTTTAAACAAACAAATCCAGACAGACCATATAAAAAGACTCAAACTTTACACATTTTACACACACACGCTACATCACAAAACATTTTTATATGGCTGCCAAATTGTATGAGCTCCTACAAGAGAAGCAAAGGTGGTTTGGACACCAGAGGTATGTCATGGTCATAAATTTGATTGATCTAATATCTCTTTCAAGTATTCTATTAGGTAAAGGTTTTAAATCTTTCTCTAACCTGTACAAATACAGTTTCTTTCCAATAAAATGTAAAACTGGCACAATAATGTTATACCTCATGATATAATTTTCCCTTGGGGTAAATGAAGTGCATCTGTCTATTCACCAAAGACCCCTAATAGCTTAGACAAGCAGAAATGTTCTCTATTTACTGTACATATTATGTCATCTGGTGTGTTGTTGGTTTCAATAAAATCCAGTTCATTTACAGTTTGTATTCTTGTTCCTCTTCTTCCTCCTGGCATGTATTTCGTTTCAGAGTTATTGTCAATGTTATTGAATCACATAATTCATGATCTCTAGTCATTTTGCAAAGGTTTAGAGTAAAAAAACAATAAGTGCAGTACGTCGCATTGCGGTAATTTATTATATATGGTTTGTTTAATCATTCAATATGCACAAGTACCAACAGTGACTCAGTTACAGAAACATGTCTGTCTGTCGAATAAATTAAGTTTGGCGTCAAGCAGCTAACACCACCACTAGCAAAACAGACACACGGACACTGCATACACTGTTATAGGTTCCATTATGGGCATTTCTACCAGGAAATTAAACTTCCCTAGCCATAGTATACCAAAAGACACTCATGTCCTTGCACTAGTATAGAAACTCGTGTCATTTACAGATTGTGCCTTGTGGGCATGTAACAACTAGGCAAATGTAAACTAAGCAACCACGGCAAGCTAATCTTCTATAATTACATGCTATATCTACTCCTTTTGCATATGTGTATGGACATATGCATGTGTAAATGTGTTTGTCCCTCAGCATACACATATAAAATTAAAAGCTAATTACATACATTAGCAAAAAACTCGTGTCATTTAAAGATTGTGCCTTGTGGGCATGTAACAACTAGGTAAATGTAAACTAAGCAACCACGGTAAGCTAATTCTTCTACAATTACATGCTATATCTACATACTTCTGCTAGAGGTTGAAATGATTTTATTTGTAATGTCTTCATACACTTCAACATGACAGGATATGATGAATATACTGTTTAAGCATGTGCTGTAAGATTGCACTGAGAAATTATTTGAATTATTTGCTTGTCTTCATGTTATTTAGCATTTAATTTTAGAAAATCCTCATCGTAATGTCCGTGCCATTTTGTTTCTTGCCTTTGCAACATAAAACGCAGACTATCAGAGTATTTTAAAGCATGTACACACATACAGAGGAATGGACTGAACGAGGTTTAACAGTATCCCCCAGAGGCTCTGTGCTCCATCACAAAGGGCTCCTTCACCACACACCGCTCACAGCCAGGTGCTGAAGTTTGGCAGGAATGGGCCGGGGCGGCTCAAAGCCCAGCACTCAAACCACTGCAGTGACTTCCAGTGCTGCGGCGGGCAGCTGGAGATCTGATTTCATCTACCATGTTTGGCGATCGACAAGAGCATGGTTATAATGGATTTGCTGTGTGCGTGTTAGCGTGTGTTTGAAAGGCTAGGTCGGGCAGTCTCCACGTGCCGGCTTATGTTACCAGTTGGAGTGTAATTATGTGTGTGAGGGGAGTGGTGAAGAGGAGCAGAGACGCAGAGAGCTGACCGCAGCCCGGATTCTGCCCATCTAAAGCCTCCCTTGTTAAGGGCAAAGACTTTCAAAAATAGGCTGTGGGCAGGTGAGAGACCAGGAAAAAAAAAAACAACCCGGCGAGAAGCCGATTAAAAAACTTTGTGTCTGAATTATTTTTACACTGGATCCTTTTGCTATTAAATTATCTGATATTGATACCTATCAAAAATTTATCTACTGTTCCAGCCAGGGGTCGTGTGTGTGTGTGTGTGCGCGCGAGTAAAGAATGATACTTAATTCTGAGAACTAAAGCAGAATCTCTGTCATTCCCCTCCTTGGTAACTATGCCAACATGGTTCACCCAAACACAGGTGTGCGAGACAGTGGAGAAAAATGTGTTTGGCTTTGCGCATGCTGGACAGCTGAGAACTTGCACACGTTCGTACAGCTGCTGGTCCCTCAGCTGAAAAGCTCTGGCACTTTAAAACACTCTTCTTTGATGCGAAGCGAGAAACAAAGGATCTAAAGCTTCAGCTCTACACATACTCAACGGTATTTCCATACTTGTAAGGAATTTCCACGGACATAATTATTAATGCAGGTAATTAATGCTAACCCTCAGCAATCAATAAAAAAAAAACACACCTTTCCATATCAGCATGATATCTTGATAATCTCCAAATGATCATATATTCCTACTGTTGTGGAGAAATTTACTCCTCACAGGATTACGTACATACACTCACACCCAAAATGGTGCTCAATGCAAAACATACGCAGAATGATATCTGCTAGTGTATACTACACTACTATACTACTATAGCTACATTAGATTTAGCTCTTAAAAGTACAAAATACAGTATATAGACCGTGTTGACAGACACAATTCCCTTTTTAACTCATAAAAAACAATTCAATAGAGGAGTTTCTATTCTAATTGTAACAGTATCGGTATATTATTGCGTATCAACTGTTTTTTTTAATGCCCTAATAATGCATTTTTATCATTTTTAAGGGCATCAGCATACATCATACGACCAGCCTCTCAAAATCAGTTAGGTTGATGGATGTCTGGTATTTTATGTAATAAACTGCAATAATAGCAATAAATCATTTTTCAAAACTATTTAAAATATATAATTCTTACTAGAAATTAAATGTAATGACTTTAATGCCATTTAAAGCCTTAATACTTGACTAAATAGATTTAATAGAATTGTTCCTTTTTTATTATCCTGCATAAACCAGGAGAATGTGATGCCTGTAACAAGCTCAAAAAAGTTGGTACATAGGCAATCTGGTAAGTTATGAGGTCTGCAAAGCACAATGTTATTTTTGGTGATCCTTTTTTTTTTTTTTTGTAAATGTTACCACAAGCCTGGTTTAGTTCAACTCTATCAGCAGCTCTAATATGGAATTAAAGTCTGCCTCTTGTTAGTCCTCTCTCAGTGACTTAAACAAACCTATTCATTTTCTCTCTGCATTATAGTATTCGTTCCCAAATCCCCAATCCCTTAAATCACTCCCTACTTTATTACCTGCCTCATCAATGCCCTATCTCACTCACTCATTCCCATCCTTACTCGCTCATTCCCAATCCTTTCTGCTTTATGTCTGCAGCCAGCATCTTTAAAATCCAGGGAAATAACCCTGCAACTAAAAATTCAAAACTAGTAAATGCCACAAGCCTTCCAGCACCCCACCTTTTTAATGTGTGTGTGTTTGTGAGGTGCTACTCTTTAAATAATACTACACATCATCATTCATCACACACCCTCAAAGCAATTCATGTGTGTGTGCGTCCTGTCATCTCACCTCTTCTTGGGCTTTCATGATTAAAGAGAATTCCATTCACAGCAAACAGATTATACGCCTCCCTGAAGTTCACTACTATCCAGTACGCATACAGCTTAGCAGCACCTGAAACACACACACAAAATTAAAAGTTCATCGAAAATCACAGACCGTCAAATCTTTAACTGACTCTAGTTGGAGAATTGTGTCAGTGTTCCAATAGCAGCACAAGTTTCATTTAATCAGGAAATCAGCTTCATAACAGAACTAATGAGGGAAATGGCAAACACCAAACATGACTGGATAACAGATTTCATCTGTATTAATATTTTGTAAATTGTGTAAAAATCCATAGACAGAAGTTTTAAAGGTGCCGTTTGTACAATGCTCCGAATCTGGTAATAATCTACCATAAGACTTTTCCACCTGAATATTCTATGCATTTGACTGTTTACATTCTTTCTGGCCCAGAAATGAATTCCATCCTTAGGCAAAGCCAAAGCTTAGCTCCCCCACACCTCTTTACTCTAAAAAAGGTAAGCTACAATGGTATTTGAATTTTTTTCAACTAAAGGGATCAATTAGGAAGAAACTCAATCAATCACTGAAATTGCGCTTAGTTTGGAATGAAACAAAAGATTCTATGAATGAGTGTACATGTGTGTGTATACAGAATATACCATACCATAAGGTGAGCGAGGGTAGAACGGTGTGGTCTCTTTCTGTGGTATTTCCTGCACTTTACCATACAGCTCGCTGGTGGAGGCCTGGTAGAAACGCACACTTTCCGTCAAACCGCATGTCTTTATAGCGTCCAACAAGCGCAGTGTCCCCACACCATCTACGTCTGCAGTATACTCAGCCAGGTCAAAGGAAATCTTTATAAAATAAAACAATTATATATAAAATTATTTATACACACACACACACACACACATATATATATATATATATATATATACACACATATACATATATACATACATATACATATATATATATATATATATATTAACCAGAACTGTGCAATAATTTAATATTTATAATTACAATTAATTAACAGATAAATACGGATGTAATATTCAATATTATATTGTGTAAGAATCACTATGTAATAACCACTAAGCAATGTGAAAAAGTTAGAGTTGTAATAAATATATGTGCTATTGTGTAAAATTTAAGTTCTACAATGCAGTAATAAGAATATTAATATATATTGAATATGGAATATCTGTAATGAACAATGGCTATTATATTACATTTTTTTTTAATTATATCAAAAAAGTGGTGGCTCTAGAAGCACTGAATTCAGCAGCAGTCCACTCCTTGTGAATCTACACCAAATTTTTCTAATGGCCTTTTTTCACGATCCTTTCAAGGCTCAAATTTACATTAATATGTTTGGATACAGCACTCTGTGAACAGCCAGCTTCTTTAGCAATGACTTTTGTGGCATATGTGGAGTGCGTAAATGACTGCCATTGTCTTCCCCATGAGTGTGTAGCCTACTGAACCAGACTAAGGGACAATTTTAAATGCTCAGGAAGGCTCTGCAGGTGTTCTGTGTTAAATGTTTTGAGATAATGATTTTGGCTGTAAGCAATAATCATCAACATTAACAGAAAAAACACATCACTGTGTTTGTAATGCATCTATATAATAAATGCCTTTCACTTTTTATATTGAACTTCTGAAATAAATTTACTTTGTGATGATATTCTAATTTATTGAGATGAATCTGTACGAGTGCCTTCAGTTACTCTTTGGAAAAAATAATTGTATGATGATTAAAAAGTTACAGGATTGCTACTCTTGCTGTTGTTGGACTATCAGAAGAAGACACTGATCCGATTAAGGATCAATTTTATGGGCAGAATCACTTTGATAGAACATTCTGTAAAACTGTGTATGCTGGGTGTATGAGAGCTGCTCCGCAAACTCATCCCATGCAAAACAAGCTCAGACAGATTCACCCCTGCACATGGTGGGAAACACAAAGTCACTGGAAAATAAGAATGTTGACTAAAAGCGGCTAGAAATGGCTCTTCTTCTCAACAGTGACAAATTTACACGCCTCCACACGACGTCCCATCAAGGCAGAAATGTGGATGATCAGACGCAGAGCAGAAGAGTGTGTATCCAGCACACCTCTGAGAAAAAGCCGCAAACACAGGCACAACTGATTAGCGCGAGATGGAAAACACCACAGTCAAAAATATTTTGGTGCTTCTATAAAAGACTGAGGTTTTTTTTTTTTAATATGTGGGCGAGTGTGAAAGCTGAAAAAAGACGGACGATCCAAAACTGAGAAAGAACCAGAAATACAGAACAACCACAGAAAGCCGACATCATCTCACCATTTCTGCTTTGACTTGTATACAGAATCGGTAATCTGTACTTTCTGGTGATCAGTAGACCAAGAAGGTCAACAGAAGTATGGGTTCGGGTGACAGTGGGAAAGTAGAGACTGGATAAGTAGGATGACTTCTGTACTAATTAATGTTACTGACACGAGACGTGCACATGCAAAGAAGTGTACTATTAATATGAGTTAGACTGAGGAAACAGAAACCAGTGAGTAAAAATAGAGGGAAATATATACATACGTGTATATATATATATATATATATATATATATATATATATATATATATACATGTCAAATAACTATCTATACACAAGTCATATACATATACACAAGTCAGATACCTATACATATATGGGAATTAAATCATGGACCTTCTTGTCACAAGGCCAGTTCCTTAACCACAAGCCTACGATAGTCCAAGCTGTGCATTATAGCAGACAGTGCTTATGTTGCTAATATTATTATTATTTTACATTTACATTCAAGTCATGGCTTTCAGGGCAACATACCTAAGCTTTATATACACAAGTAATGTTTTTCAATAAAACACTTCATGATTTAGGCCCAAAACCTTTCAGAAAAATTTTGCAGTCAAACAATGATGCACTAGTGCCATGCATAGACACAAACTGATTATGAATGTCAAGGGGTACAATTGATAATTCTGCTCAAATCAAAATCGAACATCAAAATAAGGTGAACATGTGATATTAGTAAATGACTGTGACATGTTTTTTGGTGCCAGATGGGCTTTTAATGGACAGAGTTTATCCACATTAGTGCAATAGTGAATGACAGTTCTTCTTAATGAGAAAGGTCAGAAAAGAATGGTCAGAGTGGTTAGCGCTACAATACGGTCTAAAGTAACTTAAAGAACCATACTTTACAAATGTGATGAGCTGGAAAACACTACATAATTCATAATACATTAAACCTCAAGATGGATGGGCTACATCAGTGTATTACAACAGTACATTGAGATATATTCCTGTCACTAAAGAACAGGAATCTGGGGCCACAGTCTCTTTAGGTGTGTCTCAAATTTTATTGCGCAGTCATTGTGTGCATGCTAATGAGAATAAGGTTTTAGCCGATCTTTGTCCAGAATGCTCCCTTATAAGCTCTTTTATTCTGACAATATTTTAATACAGTGTAAAATGTAAGTTATTTCAATAAGTTGATCAGGGAAATGTTAACAGGCTAATTTAACAATAATTATTCCTGTATGCTGACCCCTGTATTGGTGTATTCAGTATCACTTATAAACCCAGACTGTAGCAGCAATTTTCACAGCCATCTATCACTAATTATGTGTATAGTTATTAATAAAGTCCAAGATCTACAAGACCATAGCGTCCAAACCTGGCCCAGAAGTACACGTTTGTTTCCTTGCTGTAATAAACACAGTAGAACTAACTGGATACTTATTGGGGACTTCAGGAATGTGCTGGGTATTTTCTACACTTCAACACTTGCAGAGTTGCATAGCTGAGCAAAAAATAACCTGAAAAAGAGCCTTTTCAATTTTAGACTGAGACTACATGACACATTTTCCTGTTATACATTTCCACCATGAGTAGGAACAACTGAGAACTGTTCTCTTTTAAAATTTTAAAAAGGTCACCAGACATTAAGCATCAGTCATTGGAGAGCAAGAAGGCACGTTTTTCCATGTTTTACACTGTTGGAGTGTTGTTCAACTCAACATACACTCAGTTGCCTGGGAGTTGTACAAACCCGATTCCAAAAAAGTTGGGACAAAGTACAAACTGTAAATAAAAAAGAAATGCAATCATTTACAAATATCAAAAACTGATATTTTCTTCGCAAAAGAACATAGACAACATATCAAATGTCAAAAGTGAGACATTTTGAAATTTCATGCCAAATATTGGCTCATTTAAAAATTTGTGACAGCAACATATCTCAAAATAGGGACAATAAGAGGCTGGAAAAGTTAAAGATACAAACAAATGCAAATCATTATGTCAATTGGCAATATGACTGGGTATAAAAAGAGCATCTTTGGGTAGCATCTCAGAAGTAAAGATGGGAAGAGACTCACCAATCTCAATAATATATGCTGACAAATAGTGGAGTGATATTAAAAAGGAGTTAGACAGTGTAAAATTGCAAAGAGTTCCATAT
>JAOUQT010000007.1:11821998-11836127 GCA_025769995.1 Xyliphius kryptos | reverse complement strand
ACCAGGCTTGTCCAATTTAGCCATGAAACCTCCCACACTAAAATGACAGGTGTTTCACTTTCATTGTCTTACCCCTGTAAGCATTAACTTAATTTTAAGGGACCGTTTGGTTGGATCCATTCACATACCTGGAGAACAGTGATTGGAGATACACCCAAAAGTGTTAATAAACAAGAGAATATGGAAATAGCAGAGGCCTAAGTAATGTCTGGGTTCAAACTGGGGCTATAAGGAACTTAAAGGGAGGCTTATAAGTTTAAAGGGAGGAGAGAAAATATAAAGTACTAATAAATAAGAAGGTCAAATATGGGAAATATATTGGAACCCGGGAAAATAATTGAAGTAGCTAAATACAGCAGGAGAGACAGATTACTGCCACAGATTACCTGGGGTCAAGAACAGACCGCCTTGTGGCTTCTCGGTTCAGCATACCAGTGTCCATTAACGATTCAAATACAAACAATGTGACCTGGAGTCTCCTCACCTGCTTAAATAGAGGTTCCACAGGTGCGCCTGTTTGTTAATGATTGGCCCAGTGGTGTTAGGAATATGTAGTTTTAGCGCCACCCTCTTCTGCCGCTGTCTTCAGTGGTCAGTGGCAGTATCTGACCCCAATACTAAACTGATAAAAGTACAGTGTAATTATTTTTAATGTTCTACTGATAAATGTTAAACAACAAAACTGTGAACTGAAATAAAGAGAGAGAGTGATGATAGAGGAAGTGTGCACGTATCAAAAATATGATCATATTTGCTAACAGCTGTCAGAGACAAATACACTCATTAGATTCAACTTAAACCACTCGATTGTGCAAAATGCAAAAAAATCACCATTTGTACAAAGAAATGATGCTTCTGTTGTTTTTTATGAATTATTTTAGACCAGTAAAAAACAGAATGCACTCTTGGGGTAGATGCAATTACACCCTCTCTCTCTCTCTCTCTCTCTGGTCAATGAGATTGACTCAGCAACCACAGCAGTTTAAAAAAAAAACAAAAAACACAAATGCCAGCCTTTAGTTTTATCACAGGAAGCACATTCTATCCCTCACCCACAGATATACTGTAAGCTGTCATGTAAAAGTCTTGTCATACCCCGTCATCACTTTGCGATGTTTGGCTGCACAGATGTGCACTATTAGATCAAGATAAGCATCCTAGTCTCTTGCCAGCTGTTGCAGCCCTGGGAAGTCTAACCCCAGTTACAAATACTCCTGGATTTTTCAAGCTGCACGTGAATTGCCAACTGCAGCCTGCTGAATGTGACAGCGAATAAGCAACCCATAACAATCTATTTCTCGGGAACATCACAAAGCATATTCATTTTAACCGTCTCTGCAGTCTGATCTATCGCATTAAACTGACTATTCTGATTATATCTTCTCGAATTATTCTACACTGATAATTCTTTATTTAATATCAACTATTTGCTACTTCATCTATCCTGTCATCTCATAGCAAGAAGTTGCTGGATAATATCCCTGGGCGTGGCAGCCTTGGTTATTTCTGTGTGGAATTTTTAATTTTCTCCCTGTTTCTTAGTGGGTTTTCTACTCTGGGTCATTTGGTTTCTACACACAGTCCAAAAACATTGGTGCAAGTTTAACTGGAAATACCAAACCCCAATCCACCACCCGCCCACCCTGTAACCTAACCCGCAACCTGGCTGCTTAAATAATATTAATTACTAAATAAAATTGTCATGATATTGTTTATCTGGAAGAGCCGGTACAAATTTGGGATTCCACAACACAGTTGAAGATGGTCAAACTGGACTATTTTTGCAATCTAATAACATTTGGTCAAACTTCTGACAGGGTGAATATGGTCATTCAAAAATTACAGAATGCTTTACAGTCACAGGACGTGTTTTTCATAAACTTAAACAGGAAATCATGATTAATTGCTAAACCCTCTGTTTACTCATGGCCATTGGAATCATCTGCAAAATTCCAAACATATGCAACCAGGAACTTACAGTATTATGAAAATGTCTTGGGCACACCATTTAATTCATAAGATGTTCATTTTTATGATTTATGCATTATCATGTCAGTACAAAGTGATTTTATATTTCCATCACACTATTAAATCTTACACAAAAAGCTTTGTATGACAGTAAAGAATGCACATATGCTGTATAATAGATAACAGACCTCTCTGTATACAAAAAGGAATCAAAAGAAGCATAAAAGTAAGAGTCAGACAATTACCAGATCATTATTGTAATGTACAGTTATACATATGCAAAGACATTCTGGAAAGAAGGGAGATTCCTTAAAAAATAATCATTATGTTTATAATTAAATGGAGAAAAATATAAAATGCAGTAAGCACTAATAAACTAGTCCATATTTGGTCTTTGTTTTTTTTGTTTTAATTTTAATTTTTGTCTTGTTTTGTTTTATTGGACATGTACAGAGAAGAGACAGTGGATATATTGGTAGGAGGATGTTAGAAATGGAGTTGCCAGGCAGGAGACAGAGAGGAAGACCAAAGCGGTGATATATAGATGTGGTCAATGTAGAAATGCAGGTAGTTGGTGTGAAAGCAGAAGATGCAGGGAACAGAGAAAGGTGGGAAAGATAGCTGTGGCAACCCCTGATAAAAAGGGGAGGCCGAAAGAAGAAGAAGACGCTGTTCCAAAATTAAACATCTGATAACTTTTTCTGCACTAACCCCCAGCAGCCATGACTATGTTTTTTGTCTACTGTATAATATGTTGCATTATTTACTGAGATTGTTTTGTTGGAAAAAGTCATTTTTAGAAAGGAATATTGTTCTGTACTGACTCATGAATGCAGAATTCATCAAAATAGACATATTTAACCAAATTTTTACATCAAAACATTTGGATGCCTAAAACATTTGCTCAATACTTTACACTGAATACATATAGAGTGGGACAGCAAGTCAAACTATTAGGCTTTTAGGTAACATACAACATACAAGGTATTCAATACAACAATCTCAACGATTGTTCAACATTTGTTCAATGCCTATTGTCATGCCACCTCATACAGCTTGGTGCTTGGTGCTTGGTGGTTGTCTGCACTGATGTGCACTGTGGGATAGGAATAATAGACATGATTCTGCAGTGTAAATAACTGCATGGGCTCCGGTCTTTAAACACACAGTTCACCGTGCAATTCACAAATACAAGGTAAGGCTGTATCATGCAAAAAAGGAACCATATGTCAACCATATACATAAATGCCATATTATCTGTGTCAGAGCTCTATTTAAAATAGAACTGTTCTGTGGTCAGATACTGTATATCAAAAATACATTTTTGTGGAAAGCACAGACACCATTTCCTGTAGACTAAAGAGAAGAGGGACCATTCAGTTTGTCATCAGACACATCAGTATGGTTACATTAATGCCTATGGCATGTGAAGGTTACATATCTTAACAGTCAATTTACAGTATACAAGGAATTATAAACCATGTTTCAGGAAAGGCCTTGTATATTTTAGCAATAAAATACTGAGTTCCCTCATAACAGCATGGCTTCACAGAAGAAGGGTCTGGGTTCCTGCAGTCCAGACATTTCACCGATAGAAAACATATTCGTCATAATCCTCTCCCAAAACTCCAGCAACTGTTATCTTCACTTCCTGGGCATTTACAGACTGTGTTAAAATAATAGGGTTAATACAGAATGCTAAAAATGACCCACGGTTTATTTGAGATTTGTTGCAGCTACTGGTAAAATCTGATATGTCTTCTATGTTCAACTGTTAAAACCAAAATTGCTTTGAAATTTATTTATAAAACAATAAATAAACGATTTCATTTATTTTCCATCCATCATCTGCCGCTTAATCCACATGGCAACTCTGGGCGCAAGGTCAAGCGACAGCCCTTGACAGGGCGCCATTCCATCGTAGGGCACACACGCACATACACCAAGCGCCTCTTTAGAGTGACCAGTTAACCTAATATGCACGTCTTTGGAATTCTTAAAACCCTCGTGAGCACGGGTAGAACATGCAAACTCTAAACAGGTTCCACAATTATCCCACCTGGGGACTGAACCCGAGTGCTTCTTGCTGTGAGGCGCTACGCTCTGCGCCATATAGTTTTAATGCATTCTTGATTTCCGTTGCGATTTAAAAGCAACTTGTCCCATCAAAAATGTCCCATGAATTTTTCCTGCACAGACCTTATTGTAAAAATGCTAAGGCTATAAATAAGAAGGAAGTGATGATAAAGACGATGATAGAACAGCCGAGCATCGGGTTGCGTCTACGCGCGAAATCGACTCCACACCGAATTACGCAGATTAACGTCACCGCGTAGTTTACTGTCTCTGTCTCTAATTGTAACCATCAACCATAGACATTTTTAGAAATGTTAAACATAATCCCAACACAGATGTTGAGAATCCGACTGATTTTTCTTTCAGTTATGCTGTGTCCATGTACATTCAGCTGTAATTATCCAAAAACCTCTGTCTTCACATCTGCATTAATGTCCATACAAAAAGACAATACTCACCCGAAGATGTTATAGTAAACTCGGCATCCTGAAATAAAACAGCTTTTGTTCTGCACAACTCTGTGTGTGTAACTGTTTTGCGGAACAGGAGGAGTAGCAGAACGCTCGCGCAAAAAAAAATCTCACGTGCCCACAGTGTCTTTGTCTTTAAACACAAGTTCTGGTAAACGTCGATAAAAATCCAGATAAAAAATACATAATAATAACTTTCCCCATGTGAACACGACTTCTGAATAAAAACACCGAATTTTACACCCGATTAACACAGTCTAAGCAGTTTATATATGAGTTATAGCGTTATGTGTCATTGTTTCCACTAGGGGGCGACATAATACCTAGTCATTTATTATATATGAACGATCATTAGATGAGGAACACCTGACAGGTGGCATACAGTTTGACCCCTGATAATGCCCCCAGTGGTTTGTTACGACGCAGTTAGTTCTCGTGTTGATTTGTTCGTCAGCCGTGGCTTAATGGATAGGGTAAAGGGCTGGGGACCAAGAGATTGCTGGGTCAAGTCCCACTCTAGGCAGGTCATGGCTAAGGTGCCGTTGAGCAAGGCACCTGCTCCCCGTGCGCCTCAGTAGAGTGCAGCACATTGCTCCAGGTGTTCAGCCCTGGATGGGTTAAATGCAGGGAAAGAATTTCCCTACAGGGATAAATAATAAAGTATCAATTATTATTATTATCAACTACCAGCTATGCGTGAACTGAGCCACTTTAACTGCAGATAGATATTTTTAGCCCGGAGGTGTGGTGACAAAGTTTTAACAACAGCTGCACTTGTGGAATGGGTGTGCCAAGGGTGGGGAACCATCAACAAACATCCTGATGAAGCCATGTGTAGATCCAAGAGGCAAGTGTTGGACTTGCGAGGTGAATTGGCCAAGCTGCTGCAGTGGGTATAGGTCAACTTGAGTATGAAAGATGTTCAAAACCATGAGGAGTCCATTTCACAGTGTCTGTGGTCAAAACGTTGGACCAACCTGTTATTAACCAGGTGCTTCAAATACAGCGACTGCTCAGTGGATAGCTACTTGGGTGCATCCAGTCTATAAACGTACATTTCTTCATTATTTTAATGAAGCTAATCCTATGATTAGAATAACATCAGATTGTCTGTGGTTAACCCAAATAACTAATTGCTATGTTGCTGAACATTATCAGAACCAGATGTTCTTTTCAGCACAGTATTTTCTTTATCACATGCAGTTGCAATATATGGAATGTGGTGGTAGCGGTGCATTTATGAAACCACCACCTGCCCTACACCATAAGACTATGCTGTCTGATCATTCCAACCTCTTGTTATATGTTGCATGTCACTTTATTAGATACACCTGTACAGTTGATTGCTATTAGGTACACCTGTACAGCCGGGGAAGCACGGTGATTTAAGTCAATTTGAACGTGGCATGGTTGTTGCCAGACGGGCTGATCCGAGTTTATTCAGAAACTGCTGATCTACTGAAATTTTCAAGCAACACCATTTCCAGGGTTTACAGAGAATTATCTGAAAAAGAGAAAAAAGAGTGGCAGCTGAAGCAGGGTCACGAGGAAGCCGGTGCAAGGGCAGGAACAACCCTAGACATAGCACCAATCCATCATAGGGCGCGCATACATACATTCACAAACTAGTGAGTTATTTAGAAACACCAATTAACCTGTCATGCATATCATTAGAATGCGGGAGAAAACCTGAATACCCGGAGAAAACCCTCATAAATCGCCTGAACCGCCTGAACCGGGAATCTCTCCCCACCATGTTGCCCAGAAAGAGGATCCAATTTTTATTGCCAGTCCATCATATTGCGCAGACACATACATTCACACACTAACGGGCAATTAAGAGACACCAATTAACCTATCGTGCATGTCTTTAAAATGCGGGTGGAAACCTGAGTACACAGGGAAAACCCGCGCGAACATGCAAAGAGGACGATGTGCACTTAAATATATGGGTATTTTTTTTTAGAAAATTGATGCAATTGTCTTTTCTGAAACTTGATGACATTCTAAAGTCAGAATGCAGACACGTTTTATCTTATATCGTTTGTTTTTACTTACACCGAAATGTGCAAGTGTGTGAAAATAATCCAGGTTTCATATTTATTTCCATTAATTATTATCATATTCATCATTATTGATAAGTTCCGGGTGTTTTTGTTTTACTTTCATTTTTACATTCGTTTAAAGAGACTCTATAAAATGTCTCTGATTTGCACGCTGACCTCGTCGCCTTCCTCAAAGTGCTCTAGTTACCTCCCACATTCCAAAAACATACGTTCACTTAATTGGGGTTTTTAAACATTCCTCCGACCTGTGTAATATGCATTTAGAACTGCGATCGTAATAACCTTTCATGAATAGCCATGAATTACGTTAAATAAATATTAATTGTTTAATTTATTTATTTATTCATATCTTAATTCATTCATTCATTCAGTTTCTGCCGCTTAATTTACACGTTATCGCGGGCCAACCGATTCCCACCCAGAAACTCTAGACGCAAGGGCACGAATAACCTTAGACTGAGAGCCAATCCGTCGTAGGGCACACACATTTCACACAGTAACGGCCTCTTAAGAGACATTAATTAACCTATAGCGTGCAAGTGTTTGGAATGCGGGGAAAACTGGAGCACCTTGTTCTTGCTGTGAGGTGACGGCATTACCCAATCTGCGCCAACAGGTGATATTGTTTGCTTACTAAATATAACAAGCAGGTATCATTTGTAACGTTGCATTCAAACAAATGCACAGATTTTAACTATTGAAATAAGCACTGGGACCTAAAAGGTGGGGACCTTCCCCTCGAAAATCCTCGCTAAGTTGCACTCTTGCCTTGGAAAAAACACGAGAAACAGAAGTGAATGATCGCCTTGAGTGGTTTTTAAGAATCAACATCTTGCAGAAAATAGTTGTTTTAATAATTTCCCGTCTCTGTGTGCACTTCTAATAGTAAAGGGTGCAGTGATTAAGTGAACGTGTCCCGAATAGTGCAATTCCATTACATATGTGCTGTATAGGGTACAGTTTTAGACGACAAAGTGATTAATTAAATGCCCCTCTAAAGGAAAAGTACCCTCCAGTGAATAAAATCTGATGCAGAAGTGCCTCTGGGTTACTTATCGGAAGGTCGATGGTTCAAACCCTAGAAGTGACAAGCTTGGTCCTTTAGTGAAGACTTTAACGCTATGTGCTCGGGGGTGCTATGCCGTGGATGTCCCTGAGCTCTGACAACAACTAATAACTTCGTAAAAGCCAAAAAATTAATATTAAAATGACAATGAAAATAATTTAAATGTAAGGATATCATTATTTTATGTAAATATGGGATGTTTCCTTAATGGATGCCCGTACAGTGGAGTATACAATACTTATTAGACCTACTATAGTTATTAGTATTAGCCCCATTTTGTGCAGTATGTGCATTTCGACCCCGTATTTAAATGAATCAGCCAGCTGGGTTTTAACTTGTTTCATTGCTGCTTGTTCCGCGCTCTCCACATGAGTCTCACACAGTGTTTCCGCGTTACTCAAACAGTTTCATCTCACCGAGGTAGCGTCTCGTTCGTTACTGTGGCTCGATCACAAAAGGATCGGTGAATTAGTGTCCACATAGTTCACTATGGAGGGAACAGCAGGTGTTTCTTCCCACCGGCGCACTGACAGGCTTACAGATGGAGAAAGGAGGCGGTTCGTTATTGAGCGCCTCGAATACGTCACTGGGAGCATAAAAGGCACTTACCCAAACAAGTTCATTCACTCACAGGATTCATCTGAACAAAAGAAAAGAGCACTGGAATGAACTCGAGCGGATTGTTTCTATTTTTATCCCTGGGTGCTCTGGCATGCCAAGGAGGTGAGTATATATATATCTCTATATATATATCTATATCTATATCTATATAACTCCTGATTGAATTCTTCATATCTTGCTCTGTTTAATTCTAAAGTTCATTCTCAATTCCAGTCTAAGTTTAAATCTCAGCTAACTTTCCATTTCAGTATTTTTACACCCAGCTTTATTTTAACAGCCCCTGATATGATCCATGTATTCATGCAATAGATTACTGTCTTAAACCCAATGCAATGATGATTAATCAGAAGAAAGGCCCAACCAATTATAATTTTAGTATCACTTGGGAGGCAGCACGATGGAGCAGTGGATAGTGCTGTAGCCTTAGAGCAAGAAGATCCAGGGTTCAAGCCCTGACCGGGGTGACTCGGGAAGTTTCTTTGAGGAGTTTGCATGTTCTCCCTGTGTTTGCACGGGTTTTTTCCGGGTATCCCGGTTACCTCCCGCATTCCAATGATATGGATGATAGGTTAATTGGTGTCTCTAAATTACTCGTTAATGTGTGAATGTCTAGGGTTGTTCCTGTCCTCAAGCCCAGAGTTGCCGGATGGGCACCGGCTTCCCTGTGACCCTAATACTACGATTAAGCGGGTATAGAAAATGAATAAATGAATCACTTAGGGCCAATATGTGCACTTTTAATGCCAAAAATGATTTTATTTATTTACGTGTAACCTATATGTTTATATTTGCATGCACATTTATTTATTTATATGCAATCCATAATTAGTGTAAAAGTGCCATCCTCAAAATGCCACTAACTGTCCTGGGTCCCAGTGCAGTTGCTGGCCTTACCTGGTGGCAAAGCAGTGCCTCTGGGAATAACCAACATTCTTTTATTGATTATAGCCGACCCATGTTGCTCTCAGCCGTGTCAGAACCGTGGTGTGTGTACAGCTCTTGGTCAAATCTCATACGAATGTGACTGCACTAGGACCGGGTATTACGGCCCAAACTGCACAACGCGTAAGCATTCAAACAGGATACTTATTAAAAAACAAACCAGTTGTTTATTTGTTTGTTCGTGTAACTGTTAAATTAATGTTTTTTCCTGTTGCCAGCTGAATTCCTGACATGGCTGAGGGTGTCTCTGAAACCATCGCCCAACACTGTGCATTACATCCTCACACATTTTAAAGCTTTCTGGAACATCATAAACAACATTGCCTTCCTGCGAGATGCCGTCATGCGTTACGTTTTAACTTGTAAGTACAAACCCACCGGCCTTTACTTGTATTCGGGAAGACAGTAAGATTTATTTAATAATGAATTAATTTTTAATTCTCAATTTACAGCACGTTCACATTTAATTGAAAGCCCTCCGGTGTATAACGCTGACTATGGGTATAAGAGTTGGGAAGCCTATTCCAATCTTTCTTATTTCACACGTACACTACCTCCTGTTCCTGAGGATTGCCCAACACCTATGGGAGTTGCAGGTGAGCATTACCATCCAAACCTGTTCTTTGGCATTTTTGAATCTCTTAGGAGCATTACATCACTGACCTTGAAGGCTAAGGATAGAATTCATATTAGCACAATTGCACGCATGCCTGAATGTGTTGGAGGAATTTAAAAAAGCTAAGAGATTAGCTTCGAACATTGTAAGTATCTGACGGATTTCTGACTTCCAAATAGTTATTACGCATGACATTCATTTCAATTCTCTTTGCAGGTAAAAAAGAGCTTCCTGACATCAAGGAGTTAATGAATAAGCTCTTGCTCAGGAGGAAGTTTATCCCCGACCCACAGCGCACCAATCTCATGTTCGCCTTCTTTGCTCAGCACTTCACACACCAGTTCTTCAAAACCGACTTGAAGAAAGGTCCAGCCTTCACTTTGGCCAAGAACCATGGGGTCAGTCTGAATTTTTCAGTAGCTTTATCTCTGACCCTGAGCTGTCATGTTATAATTGTTATAATCATCTATCCAAATCTTTCATTACTTCTATAATATATACAATCTGCAGGTGGATCTAAATCACATTTATGGAGAGGAACTTCAACGTCAGCATAAGCTTCGGCTATTTAAGGACGGCAAGATGAAATATAAGGTAGGGTTTTTGACTACACTACTATTCGAGTGATCCATACTGTACATAAAATATTATTTCCCTAATTTGACTATATTTAGCTTTACTGGTGCCACAATGGGGCAGTTGGTAGTGCTGTCGCCTCACAACAAGAAGGATCCAGGGATATTTCGGGAAATTTCTGTGTGGAGTTTGCATGTTCCTTTAGTTTGCTCACACATTACAAAGACGCGTGTTAGGTTAATTGGTGTCTGTAAAGTGGTCCTTAGTGTGCCCCACGATGAAGTGGTGCCCTATCTAGGATTGTTCCTGCCCTTACGCCCTAAGCTGCTGGGTGGGTGCTGGCTGGCCCACAACCCCGTGTGGATTAAGTGGAAAATAATGAATGAATAAATGTTTGTTTTGAATATAAATATTTAATTTTTTTTTAGGTTGTTGATGGTGAGGTTTATCCTCCCCTGGTCAGTGAGGTTCAGGTGGACATGCACTACCCACCTAACATTCCGGAGACTAATCGCTTTGCCGTAGGTCACGAAGCATTTGGTCTGGTCCCGGGACTCCTGATGTATGCTACTCTTTGGCTTCGGGAACACAATCGTGTGTGTGATATCCTTAAGCAGGAACATCCAGACTGGGATGACGAGAGACTCTTTCAGACCACAAGACTCATCTTGATTGGTGAGGAAACTTCAATTTAAAGAAATGAGCCTTACCGTTTTAACTGCTTTAAAAAAATAAAAGCAATGCTATGAGTGAGTCAATATAAGCCACTGTCTGGATAAAAATAATTAATTAAACATTTAGAAAAGCCAAACACTTCATTTTTGTGACATTTATCTAAATGGGCTTAGGTAGGGCTTTTTGTAATTGATTCCCCACCTAATACATGGCTCCTTTTTCATGGATGACCCTTCAGCAACAACAGAAATTTTAATATAACTTGAGTGCAGATCATTTTCGACTCACCCTTGTATGTTTTACTTCATATCTGCAAAGTACTTATATTCAAATTTTTAGATTTTTTCATTTATTTCTGCAACAAAAATGATTTAATCCTTAATTATTCCACTCTCTAGGAGAAACCATCAAGATTGTAATTGAGGAATACGTGCAGCACCTGAGCGGATACCACCTAAAGCTCAAGTTTGACCCGGAGCTCCTGTTTAACCAACAATTCCAGTACCAGAACCGGATCTCCTCCGAGTTTAACACCCTATACCACTGGCACCCGCTCATGCCGGACGACTTCCACATCCAGGGTGAAATCTATAGCTACAAACAGTTCCTCTTTAACACCTCTATCCTAACCGACCATGGCGTGAGTCACCTGGTGGATTCCTTCTCCAAACAGATTGCGGGGAGGGTATGTACACTGTAAATGACCTGATATAACAGTACAGGCTGAGACGCTTGTGCTTTTAGTAATAAAAGTAATTTTTGTAGTGTGTACTATAGTATCTTGGTTTAGTTCTAGCAGTATCCAATTTAAAAATCTTCTTTTCCATCTCCTTCTTCTTATTCTGCTTCTTCCTTTCTATATTTGTCATCTGTTTGCAATACTTTTCTACTATTCTTCTTATTTTCTTCCTCTTTCTCTTCGTTCATTTTTTATTCTCTTTTCTCCTCCACTTCTCCTTTTCCACCTTTTATTCTTCTACTTTCTACACTGCTTCTTTTTCTTCTTCTTGTACGTCTTCTTCTTCATATTATTCCTGTCTTCTCGTTTCACTTCTGTCCTCCTTTCCACATTCTTCTAAATATTTCTTCTCATTATTTTATTCTTCTCTTTCTCTTCTTCTTCTACTTTTTCATTTCCTTCTTCCCTATATTGTTATTTTTCTTCGTCATCATCTCATTCTTCCTCTATATATCTTCTTCTTTCTTTCTTTATTCTCTCATTTCTTTCCTTTTCCGCTTCATGTTTCCTGTTGTGTAGGTCGCCGGTGGTCACAACGTTCACCCGGGTGTAATGATGGCGGTAAAAAAATCTATAGAGAACAGCAGACTGATGCGCTACCAGTCGTTCAATGCTTACAGAAAACGCTTCAACATGAAGCCCTACACCTCTTTCGAGGACATGACAGGTGTGAATTACATTGATTCGTATGTTATTTAACAAATGAGTCAGCAGTTTCTTTTTACTAAAGACTCTTCTTAAATGTTTTAAAAGAAATTTCAAACAGTTTATCTTCATTTTAAAGAGGTTACTGCTTTTCGGTTGCACTTATGTATACAAGTCAGCAATACACACACACACACACACACACACACACACTATAAACTGTTAGTTTTGCTCGGTGCATATACAGGGGTCGTGTCTGTGTTCCAGAGGAAGTAAAGTCTTGTCTGGTATTATAGAGATTTTAAATGTTGACATACAGGTTATGTATGGGATTAAAAGAGACTTAAATCAAGGCACCTAAACCCAGGTTGCTACCTCAGGCACTGTGGAGGCTGCTCCAGGCACGTGTGCTTACTTTACAAGTGTGTACGTGTATGTGTGTGTTTCACTGCATGTATGGGTTAGAATACGGAGGACTAATTTTGCTGTGTGAAAGTCTAGAAAATGGCAATTTAATTTTCATGTAGTGATCAGGAGACATAAAACATAATCAAGGGACTGAAAAATAGACTGATGTGTGGGTGCGATTGTCAAGTGGCCGTCTTGTTTTGGCTGTAATCATTTTTTTAAATCTGAAAACTGGTCACATTAATTCTGTACGGACTTATTAATGCAGAATTCATGAACATTACACAATCTGTGCCAAAGAAGAATAAAGTGCTGAAGTATTTTACGTTGTAGTGTATTCATTATCTTAATTTACACAGGGGGACGGGCCAGCTAGTGTCAACTGGCATCATTGGGCACAAGGGCAGGAACAACTCTAGACAGGGCGTCACTCCAATGCAGGGCACATACACACATTCACACAATAAAGGCCACTTTATACACACCAGTCACACCAGAGAACATCACACCCAGATAATATGCAAACTCCACGCATAAATTTCCCAGGTTGTTCCACTTGCCGATTGAACCCCGATCCTTCTTGATGTGAGGTGATGGCGCTATCCACTGTGCCATTGTGCCGCCCTACATTGTAGTTGTGGTCAGGAATTTACATAGCTTTGGCTATAAATCCTGTCTTTTAAACTAAATAGAAATTTAAAATATCATACAGACTCTGGTTTCTAAAAGGGTATTGACCAAAGACCAGTGTGCTTCAGCATTGCTCTCTCTTTCTCTGTTTAAGTTTGTGAATTTGCTCTGTCTTTGCTTTGAACGGTTTGCACGACCAGACTCTTCTGTCTTTCTCGCTTTTTATCTCGGGCTATTGCGCGCTCATTCTTTGTAATTACTCATCGTTTTAGCTGTCAGCATTGTCTCTTCTCTAAATAAACAGTGCCTCTGACAGCACTGCACCTCAGGCCCGTTTATTATGATCGTTCTCATGCAGAACCAGAACTCACTGACCCATGTGGACCCGCACTGACACTGCTGTACCATCAAACCTCAGAATATTTAATGATATCTCTCATGTCTACCGACCTATTCGTTTTACAGACAAAACCCGATTGATACTGATTTATACTTTACATGTAAAGTTGTGTTTATTATAATAGCAATGTGTTTAAATAACCAAGAAAAAGCTTAACCCTTATAATTGCATTTATTTATATATACAAAAAGGCACCGGGGGCACTACATGTTGAATTCCTAATTGAGGCAT
>JAOUQT010000007.1:11714972-11731177 GCA_025769995.1 Xyliphius kryptos | reverse complement strand
GAAAGTGAGCGAGGGCGTGGGATGAAGTGAGTAAGGGACCGAAATGGATGGAGCAAGGCAAAGGGCAACATTGAGGCCGGGAGTGATTAAGGGAGGGAGGCGTAAGGGAGGATGGGAGTGAGGGAGGTAAAGTTACCTCAACATATAAATATCACATCACATGTTTAATAAATCCCAAAAGTTTCTTCTTTAATTCTTGGCTGTAACTGATGCTCAGAGATCACAACAATCAAACGGTGATGTTCTGTTTGCAGTGCTTTGATCTGGAGTCTTACCTGCAGCTGAACTGTGAGAGAGGAACCTGGCGCTGTCCTGTGTGCAAGTAAGATCCGCTTCTCATCACAATCGATCACTCTGCAGACACTTATACACTGTATGGGGGCAATTAGGAGCAGCAGATTCACCTTAAATCTATGTTTTGGGGCTGTGGGAGGAAACCCACATGGACATGGGGTGAACATGTATCCCAGACTGGGATTCAAACCCGAAAAGTATTTTCCGGACGTGTGTACTGTTTCCGGGATAGCCTCTAAATCTCCTCAATCTTCAGCTCGAAGAATCAATAGTCTGTAAATTCAGTCTGCGGTCAGTGCATTTCCCTCAGACTGACCTCAGCTCAGGGCTTTGTTTGATGAGATGCGTGTCTGTCTGATCTGTGCAGTAAGACGGCTCTCCTGGAAGGCCTGGAGGTGGATCAGTACATGCTGGGCATTCTCATTTACATCCAGAAGTAAGTACATCATCCCGCTGGTCAGCAGGGAGTGACCCGTCTGGGATTTAGTTTAAATGTTTTATCTCCTTTTTCAGCTCCGACTATGAGGAGATCACCATCGATCCGGTGTGTAGCTGGAAACCCGTGCCGGTGAAGCCGGACCTCCACATTAAAGAGGACCCAGACGGTCCGGCGCTGAAGCGGTGCCGCACGCTCAGCCCCAGTCACATGATCCTGCCCAGTGTTATGGAGATGATCGCCGCTCTGGGCCCGGCATCCTCACCTTACCAGTCTATGCCACAAGGTGGCAGCAGCAGCACGCCTGATTACCCCGGTCAAGGTTGTACACTTCATCAGTTTGACCTTTTAGAGAACTGTTTTATATGTTGGGGTGAGGTAGCTCAGTGGTTAGGGGGTTGGGCTGTCAATCAGAAGGTTGTGGGTTCAAATCCCAGCTGCACTGAAGTTACAGATGTGAGTTCTTGAGCAAGACCCTGAACCCTCACTTCTCCAGGGAGCGCTGTATCACTCGTCTGCTAAATAACTAAATGTAATATGTTGAGACCTTGAGAGATTTGTTTAGCTCTTCATTGTTTTATCCTTAATATCTCATTCAACTGGATTATAAGATGCAATAAATCTAATAACAGATTAAAGTCGTCGTGTTGATCACATGGACTACCAAACCTTTTTGTATTTAAAGACTAAGCACCAGCTAATTATAAAATACAAAAACACAGTGTAGGTGATTAGCGATGGTTAGAATTTTTCCCTCCAAATTTAAGCAATACGGATTTAATGTGTAGCCCCGCCCCACGGTCTTCGGCGTTTGTATATGCGTCATACGTGACGAAGATGGTGGCAACAAGCCAAGAAATAAAACCAGATGAACTGAATGTACATAATGACTAAAAGGTGTGGGGTTTTCGGCTGTACAGTGGCGCCCCCTGTGCACAAATGACCCAAAGGTCACAAATTACTAGGAAGGGGAAAAAAATGGTCAATGGCGCACATTGGAAAGAAGCGTTCGCTCACTGCGTAATTCGTAGCGCTCACTTCGTGCCAGACGACTAACACGACTATGCAATGTGCAAAGCGGGACTCGCATGACGGCTGGGATAGGAGCGAACTTTATTACAGAGAGTAGTAATCCTCAAACTGCCGCCGTTCGGCCGATGGAACTCGCCAAAAAGTCCCCGCTCCTGTCTCATAACGATCTCTCTTCCCTCAGCATATAAAGGTCGCACACGTAAAGACCGCCGCGCCGCCGTAACCGCGTGCTTTTCCAACAATATAGACGTAAAGAAGTTAACGAGACGTATTTAAGAGCCGGCTTCCTACCAGAATTCCCAGTTCTGATGATGGGCTCAGGTTTTGCTTTGCTGCCCTCTGGTGGTCTTTTCTGCCTTTGACTCAAATCTAAACGGCTGAATGTTGTAATTAAAGACAGCGCCCCCCCCACATTCACTGCAGATTCATCCTATTCATCGATTTAAAAAATATTCCAAATCTGAAGGACCAGCGCTGGAGAATTCACAGTCCAACTCCCCGACATCCCCACAAACTAAACATGAATCACCTTTTATATTTACATTTTAGAAGCTTAAATAATGTGAAATCTTCAGGGCACTCCATTAGGGGGCGCTCAGCCTTTAAGACTTTGGAATTCTACAGAAATTACGTGGCCAAATTATTCCAAAATGACACCAAAGTGGATGTAGATGTATTAAATAAATAACTTTATCTGTGATTCCTTTGTCCCCATCAGCTGGTTCGGGGTATTCCAGTCAGCCAGGCTTTTCGGACTTCCCTAATGCCCCCGGCACACCGACCCTGGGGGAGTTTTCTTCAGCACCTCCACCTCTGACCTACCAGGCAGAACTGCCCAGTGGCCTCCTGACCCCCGAGAAGCCTGTGGGGCACCCCATGTCTGGACAGGTAATGAATCTTTGTGGTTTGTGTTTTTTTTTTAAATTTTATATACAGGACCAGTCAAAAGTTTGTGCACGCCCCCTTCTTGTTGCGTTGTCGAGTTCCTCCACTTACCATATAGATTTTCTTTTTTTTGATAAAACTCACGCGTTCATGTTTGTTCTCCAGATGCCTCACTCCGGTCGCATGGACCCGTCTCACAACCCGCTGCCGCAGCAACAGCCTCCACCGCAGCAGCAGCATCAAGCTCTCCATGGCAGCTCTAACCTGGGTGGTCCGGGAGGACCCATGCATCCACGAAACTCTTCCCAGAATCCGCGACTCCACACGGACAGCTTCGGCCTCGGCGGACCAGGGGGCCCGGGAGACGTACCGGAACCAACTCTTGATGTGAGTTTGGTCCATGGATCCAATTTCATCTTGTTTCTTATATTCATTTAAAAAAAAAAAAAAAGATCGAAAACAGATTGAGTTATGCGCAGGGTTGTAAGTCGCTTTGGATAAAAGCGTCTGCTAAATGACTAAATGTAATGTAAATGTAATTCCGTACAAACAATGATCACTAGTTTAAGAGCTGCCAGTGCGGCTTTGTGCAGAACGTGAACAGAATGAGAAGGTCGCCCAAAAGCAGTGTGAGAGACGGATGGAGAACATGCCAAGCCTGTGCACTAAAGCTGAGATTAAAAATCATGCTTATTCCACCAAATATTGAGTTAAAACATTAGTTTTTTTGTTTCTGAAGGAATAGGAACTTGTTTTCTTTGCATTATTTAAGGTCTGAAAGCACGCCGTCTTATTCCTTATTTTGACCGTTTCTCATTTTCGGCACAAAAAAACAAAACTTTTGCTTGGAATTCGAGAGACATGTCCGTAGTTTATAGAATAAAAGTACAATGTTTACTTAAACATATACCTATAAATGTTTTTGCTCGGCTCCTTCCTGACGTTCGATGCAAAACTAACGCTGGCTTTCTCTTTCCTCCAGCTCCTCCCAGAGATCACGAACCCGGACGAGCTGCTGACCTACCTGGGTCCTCCTGACCTTCCTAACAACAGCAGTGATGACCTGCTGTCCCTGTTCGAGACCAACTAAGTTCCCCCACACACATATATATATATATATACACACACACACACACACATGCGCACACACACACATCACCTCAAGCTTTGGCACACCGTCCTTAAAAACCCCGTATCCCCGCCCATCATGCTCTCCACACTCCCTGAGGAGGTCTGAGGGTTCGGGACGTGGGAGTCCTCATCGATGTCGAAGTTCCTTTTCAGACCTGTCCCGCTCCTTTAAGACTGGAAAGCAAAAAAAAAAAAAAAAGACTCTTGACGGTTACCTGAACTGCATTACTGTTTGTCTGACTTTGAACCGTCGAGCTTTTATTGTGATTTTGTTTGAGTCCCTTTCATGTTCGCAGCTCCTGCAAAGGAAAAAAAAAAAAGACATTTGTGGAAAAGCAGCTCACATGTCGTCTGAATTGTGCTCGGTGTAAACTCCATAGCAGAAGAGAGAAGGGCGGTGCGAGCCTTCAGGGTGTCTGCTCTCGCGCCGATCGTATTTATGGAAATCAGAAATCTGATGGTAATGAGAAGGTACCATGAAGACTGCCGCGGGGGGAGACGGAACACCTGTCTGGGGTGTGCATGTCTGATTGCAGGTCAAAGAGCGCCTCGAGTGGTCAAATGTACGGAGACATTAACGCATGCTGTGACCTATTTGCCCCATCGAACCCGATCCACCCGGTCTGCATGCCCTTGTCCTTCACCTCGGCCAATCACAGCGTATCTCCCGTTAGTGGCAAGGCAGCGTTTTCTATACGTTTTGATCCCGGACTTCTTAGAAACCTCTCGTTTTAGAGACAGGAGCTGGAATCCCATTCAGTCATCAGAAACAAAGACATGACCAAAAAAAATAAAAGCACACGTGTGCCGCGCGTCTCCTTCTCTGCATCTCCGCCCAGATTTCCCCTGAAGGATGCCGTCTTCCCCTCGTCGTCGCCACGGTGAGGCTGATGCTGAGCGTTACTCTGTATTTAAACAGGAGGAGCAGCACGAACCCTGCGCCTGGTTTCAGCTGGTTTTTCGATTCAGCACAAAGCAGTTTTTGCTTTCGCAAATGAACCCGAGCTTCTTTCACAGCGCCGAGGATCTGAGGTCTCTTTGAGCACAATCCCATACGTCCGACAGGGTATCAGAAATTCCGCATCAGTCCAGCTTTCCCGCCGTGGCTCATCTGAAACGTTCACGCTGACCTTCCAAAATCCTCCGACAGAGCGGTCACAGTTCGGACGCTGTCCATATGTACAGATCCCGGATTCTCATTATTCCAGGTGTAAACGCTGTATCCTGTTGGAAACACTAGGACAAACCTTCAATCATGTCAGACTCCGGTCCCCCCCTCCTCTCGCCACCACCATCGACCGACCCTCGTCTCTCTGTCCGCTCCGTCCGACGAGGACGTCCCGCTGCTTTCCGTCGCCGCTTACTTTATTATTTATGATCGCTCTCTCTGAACCCATCTGCAGTTCGTACCTTCAACAATCCGGGGGAAGGGGGGGGGGGGTCAGGAGGACTTTGGATGTGCAATTGTTTTCCGGAGACATTTGTGTATCATACAATTTTATCTTTTAATGATATAATTATTGTTATTATATTAATTCTGAAGATAATCGGTGGACCTGTATGCATCTCTCTTATCGTGTGTTATCTAGCAAAGTTTATGGATTTGTTGCAGACATCTGGAAAAAAAAAAAAGCCCAAAAAAAGAAAACGAGCAAATGGAAGAGGCAAACGTGGATTTGGCCATCGGCTCGTGACCTGAAGGGGTTTGTACAGAGAAGCGGACGAGAGAGGTTTCGATAAGAAACGGGAGCAAAAGTCACATACTGTTCATCTGTTGAGGAAAAAAAAATGTTCGGCCGTCATGTGTAGGTGAATCTTACGTTTTAATGATTGGATTAAACTTCTAAATCTTAATCTTTTTTTTTTTTTTTCCCCCGTTTGTTTTTTCTAAAGATGTGAAATATTTCCATTATGTTTTTTAAGTAAAGACTTAAGCACCATGTACGTTGCTGTTGTGTTATTTAACGTGCATTGCAGCGCCGAAATGTACCGTCCGTGCCGGAAGTTTCCTCCACTTACCATATAGATGGACTTTTACAAGTTTTTGTTCGCCCCCCTGTTGGTTCTCGGGTTTCTGTTGGTCAGGAATGTCTCAGAGCAGGTGGAATTTGGGGGGTGGATTGTTTATCCTGATGCACTGAGGGGGTTTTAGTGCTGTAGTTTCATTTAAACACCTCAGTGAGACTGCTGGGATAGGAATAATACACCCACCTAATAATACCTGCTCTGTGGGGGTACTATTGGGTTCCTGTCCGTCAGAACAGAGTACACAGTTTGGATTGTAGTCCACAAACAATGTAGAACTACAAAATCCATCTTTACAGGATGTGGAACTGGTTTAATTGGGCTTTAAGTGAAGCAAAAAGGGGGCGTGTCCAGTGCTGAGTGTTTAATAAGTCAAAATGTGTTTTTTTTTTAAATGTCCATAGATTTGATGCGATAAGAAACTGTCACGGTTTTTAAAGAATACGAAATCGGCCGTCACTTTATCATGAAGCGGCCAACTAGCCACGGTTAAGCTAACAGTCTAATTACACTACATTAATTTGCAGATCATTTCATTCAACGCGATGCCCCCTGATGGTGGGGTTCAGAGTACAGGGTGGCTCCCCTCATGTGGGAAAAACCCCAAAACACACATACATTATTTAATTATTTATTTTCACATATATTGAGGAATATATTACAGGATGTGGGATCCATATATACTGTACACACGATACACAACTTCAACCAGGGCTTATATACAATTTAAAGAAGGGGGAGGATTTTAGGGAATTTTTTTTGTGACCCACAATAAGATCCCATAAGATATCAAAAGGTTAATAAATCTGTTTCTAAATTGAACAGTTGCTGCAGTTGCTGCGTTCTGGTTTGTGTCCGTTACTGCAGCTTTGGGATGACCAGCTGGTAAAATAAGTCATAAATAAAATGACAAACGGTTGTTTTAAAAAACGGGGACGACAAATGTTCCTCATAATCGTTTAAATCGACGCTGAGCTTCTAGAACGCGACTCGGTTTTTAAAGAGCGAGCTTCGACAATCGATTATAAAACGGGTGGTTTTGCTCCTGAAATCTGATTGGCTGAGCCGCTGGTCCAGCCGTGACCTTATTGGGAATATCACACGTCTGAGCGCTTCACATTCGTATCAATGCGTCCTATACATTTATTTTTCAGATGTATTCAGTCAGCTGCGTTCAGTAATTTGGCCACTAGATGGCAGTATTTGTTAGCAAAACCGGTAACTAGTTACTCGGCGATCAGCGTTCACTTTAAAAACCGGACTCGATTACGTCGTGGAAGACCAAATTATTAACGATTTTGCTTTCAATAAATGCATTATAGTGTTTGTTAGCAATTTAAAGAAAGCAATGGCACTCGAGGTTGTGTATAAATCACAGGAAAAAGGTGTAATTGTAGTCCCCTCTTTCCCATGCATTGTTCCCAACAATGCTCCACCCTCTCTCACCTTATAATATTAAATATTGATGTTCTATTGACGAGCAAAAAATTATGTCTAAACGATTAAACAGGACAAATTACAATCTCAACGCAAAAACGGTCTTTACAGTATATAAAGAATGTTTTAACAATTTTGTGTTACTTCACACACAGACCCGGTGGTTAAAGACGGCGGTTGTTCGTGTGTTGCTATTATGTTTCCAGGATATTGAGGTATTGGTTACTATGGTTACTATGTCAAAATACCTACGTTTGTAGAACATACATGTTGGACATATGACATCTGTTTCTCCCTAAGAAGTTAAGAGTGCACAATTTTTAAGACACAAATTGGTGCGTAACGATAGTTCCGGTGAAGTCTTATGGTCCCGATTTCGCAAAGATAACAAACCTGATGCACCGTAGTCGCTTCTTTCTTTGTTTTGCTCATTTTCCTGCACAAATACTGTAATAATCACCATTCACCATAACGATCACTAAAAATACACAGCTGTACTATTCTAATAAGACCGGACAATTTTACCCAGCACCAAATCAAGATCATATAAAATTGGAATTTTTTTTTCCTTCTTTTTTTTTTTTTTTTTTTTTTTTTTTTTTTTTTTTTTTAAAACATATATACGAGACACGAACCTAGACACTGATGACCGCGTCTCATATCAGGTACAGGGTCACAGACTAGCTACCCAATCAGATGCACCACAGTGAGGATGCTGAGCTCGTCCACCTGCTGCATCATGTTGCATAACAGCGTCCGTGTGAGTGACCGCGCCCTGCGGCGCTAACCAATCGAGGACCTACTGAAAGGTGACCACGTGGGCTTTATCCTTAACAGAGGTGTGCAGGACTGCATGTTTAACAAAACGCCGAAAATTGGTCAACGTTTGTGAGGAAAGAAACTATTGGCTGGGTTAGGGTTATCCTGAAAATCACTAAATTGACATCATAAGGTTTAAACGTTGTGGGGCGGACAAAATTGGCTAAAAAAAAAAAAAAAAAAACACCCCAAATACACTTCATTGCCAAAAGTAATTTCTCACCCATCCATATGATCAGAATCAGGTGTTGCAATCTTTTCCATGACCACAGGTGTAGAACGTCAGGCAGCTTGGCATGCAGACTGTTTTTACAAACATTTGTGAAAAAACGTCTCGTTCTCAGGAGCTTAGCGAATTCCACTGTGGAACATCCTGTCAGCGTGTAAAGCGGTCGATCACTACAGAACTCCAAACTTTCAGATTAGCTCACGAACCGTCTGCAAAGAACTTCATGGAATGGGTTTCCATTGTTGAGCAGCTGCATCCAACCATACATCACCAGGTGCAATGTAAAGCGTCGGATGCAGTGGTGTAAAGCACGCCACCACTGGACTCTAGAGCAGTGGAGATGCACGCCACAGTGACGAATCGCACTTCATCTGATGGACGAGTCTGGGTTTGGTGGTTGCCAGAAGAACGTTACTTGTCTGACTGCATTGTGCCAAGTGTAAAGTTTGGTGGAGGGGGGATTACGGTGTGGGGTTGTTTTTCAGGAGCTTAGATCCAGTAAAAGGAACTCTGAATGCTGCAGGAGACCAAGACATTTTGGACAATTCCATGCTCCCAACGTTGTGGGAACCGTTTGGAGTCGGCCCCTTCCTCTTCAAGACTGTGCACCAGCGCACAATGCAAGGTCCATAAAGATTCTTGATTCTTTGGGATAAATTGGAGCGGAGACTGAGAGCCAGTCTTCAGTGTGTGACCTCACACGTGCTTCTGGAAGAATGCTCCAAAATTCTCAAGAACACAAAGCAGGTGAGTAAATATTTTTGGCAATACAGTGTAAATAGATGTTTTTGTTGAATTTTTTTTTTTTTTTTTTTTTTGCTTTTAAAATAGTCCGTCACTCCTGCCGTGACGCCCCCCTCCCCCCGCGACTTTAATGTTTTAGACCCACATTACTTTATTGTAACGTAAATTACATAAAAACATTTTAAGTGGATGAGCTAAGTGACCAACACTTTGTAAGGCAGGCATGTGCAAAGTCACGGCCCCCCCGGGTTATTTGTGTCTCTAGCTCGGTCAGAATAAATAAATCAAACATTTAAAAAAATGTTATTCCGCCTTTCACCACTTGATGGCAGTACCATCCAAACACTATCTGTGTCTTAGTGCTTCGGGCAGAATTGAGAATGTCGTCAGATAGGCAGAGGCCGCTAGGGGCAGACGAGAGGTTTTGGACTATTTCTCATTAGTCAGCGATGAAAACGCGATGCATCTGATTGTTTTAAAGAGGTATTGACCTTAAAATTTAAACACCTTAAATTTAGATTTGAAGGATTTGTGTGTTTAGCGTTGTTCTCGTCTGCTTATTTTCAGTTACACTGCCGTCATTGTGGGAATGAAAATAGATTTAGAACAGTGTGCATTTTACTTTTGTGTTAAATGTCCAAAAGAACGATTGGTGCCCGGGCATCTTCACTTTATCAAATTTGGCCGTCTTTATAAAAAGTTTGGATACCTCTGTTGTAAGATTAATGCATTTATATTTACATTCTGCTCTGTAATTAGTGGGCGGAGTCAGTGGCAGCTTTGCGCTTTGCAGTTTGGAGGTGGAGCGATGCGGGGCTCACGGACAGAAACAGAACAACATGTGAGTCTCAAAGTCTCCAATGATACCCGAAAAAGTCGCTGGAGGGTCTAAGCAGTGGCGAGGCTGCCTACAGTGAATGCAGTACGCCGTGGCGTTTCGTGGGGCGGGATGCAGCAGAAAGCTCGATGCCGATAACAAAACCAGGTATGGGACTCTGTCTCCTCGTTTCTTCTGCACTGATTTATGTGGATGTTTTATAAAAGTTTACCGTGTTACTGTCTAGTCATGAATCGCATCATAATTCTAACAATGTAATAGTGTTCTAAGTCCTATCCCTGCAGTTTAAAATCAAATCAGATTGTTAAAGGCAGCGGTTCGCAGTAAGTGTTGTTTTATCTTTGCATGTGCGCATCGGTTGCGTTTGGTCTCTTTGGATGCAGATACAAAATTCCTACTTATTATCCTATTAGTCTTAAATCGAAGGTATGATGTAGATATGGCTGCGTCCCAAACTGCATACTGCCTACTATATAGTGGGCAAAAGCGGTGGCGAGAATGAGTGTCATACTTCATGTGTAAATCCATCCGTCTGTTAACCGCTTAATCCTCTACTAGGGTCACTCCGGAGTAGGGCACCAATTCCAGTTCAGGTATTGAAATTTATGGGGCAGTTGTAGGTTTGGGGTTAAGGAACCAACCTTGTGACCTGAAGGACCCTGGTTTTATTCCAGGCCTCACCAAGTAGTATGGCTAAAATGCCCTTAAGTAAGGCACCTAACCCCAATTGCTCCCCGGGCGGCATGTCTACCCAGCACCCGAGATGTTCTCCCCTGGATGGGCATGGGGAACCCCTCCGCAACCCCAGTAGAGGAATGAGCGGAAGATAATGGATGGATGGATGCATCATTTACGAGGTTGATCCTACTTGATCAAAATCAGTACATATAGTGTGGTCGGTGATTTGGGACACAGCCTTTGTTAAACGGCCCATTTGCTTTTTGTATAGCAGTGACAGTAGCTGGTGTTTAAAGAAACGCTTACGTTATGATAACGATGTGGAGCGAGAGTTTCTGACACGGTACGGTTATCGCGATAAGAAAATAGCGGCAGCTTCAAGGAGCTCAGTTTGGGGAACCCCATCGGAGGAATCGGACTGGATAAGGCAGGACCTGCAGCGGTCCACGTGTAGTAAGGCATTTCTACTGATCACAGAAGAGAGGGAATGATGACACTGTTAACACACCGGCAAAGGCAATGGTTCTAGAGTGAGAGTCCAAACTTTCATGTTGCTTTTCGACTCGCCCGCAGGATGCTGTCCAGGCCGCTGAGCTGCCGCAGGAAGCCTCGGTTGGGAATGACACCTCGATGGTCCTTAACCGTCTTGATGGCCTCCACCAGAGTCATGTTCTGTCTGATCATGAGGTAGGCCAGCACCAGGGTGGCCGAGCGGCTCACGCCCACGGCGCAGTGCACGAGCACCGTCCCTGTGGAGCAAATGAAAAAACACATAAAAAATGTTCCAAAATGAATTTTACAACAACCAGGCATTACATCACGAGCACTGAGAGGTGACGTTAAAAACAAAGTAATAAGGTGTGAGCATTATTGTGAATATATCACAGGAAAGCGGCATTGTTGGGTACGACGGGAAGCAGAGTACAGTTATACTACTTTGCTGTAATTTATTCACAATAATGCACAACCTTGATTATCTAATTGCTTTACTATAATGAACAAGATTTGATTCATAAATGTGTTTTTTTGAAAGCAAATCATTAATCTGCTCTTCAGTTATGTGATCTACTCCAGTTTTTAAAGTGAACGCTGATTGCCGAGTAACAGGTTTCCGGTATCTTTAACAATCAAATACTGTCATCTAGTGGCCAAATTACAGAATGCAGTTTTTGAAAATAACATTGAGAAAATAATGCATTTATATGAATGGAAAGCGCTCAGAGGCGTGCGTCTCAATAATGTCACGGCTGGACAAACGGCTCAGCCAATCAGATTTAAGAACCAAAACACAACAACCAGTTTGAGGTGTTGACTCCGCCTCCAAATTCTCCAGATCTTAATTCAACTGAGCATGTATGGGATGTGCTAGATGAACAAATCCCAACGCCAGAGTCTCCATCTCACAACTTACTTTAACTTTTAAAGATCTGCTGTTAACATCTTAGTGCCGGATCCCACAATGCACCTTCAGGAGTCTGTTGGGGTCTTTGCCTCAACGCCTCAGGGCTGGTTTTAGAAATAATATTAGGAAGGTGGTCATAATGTCATGTCTGTTCATGAAAATGTTAATGAGACTGTTAAAAACACTATTTCTAAAAATACATTTTGGGAACACCGGGATAGGTTCCAGCATCTCCTGCAACCTGAATGAATGTTCCTTATTATTTTTCTCTTAAGACATGTAGTATTTTTTGCCCAAACCTCCGATGCTGAGAGCTTTATGAATGAATTCTGCTGCTGGGTAAAAGTTGACGCTCATATCGAATGATGGCGAGTCGTGGGCCTCGATGCCGTGATACGTAATGTTCATGCCCTCGTAGTACTCCGCACCACTCCTCCATTTGCTTTGGGCGCAGTTTAGGATATGTGTAATCCCCAGCCTCAGGAGTTCCCGCCGGTCCGAGGCGATGTCTCTGAAAAATAGTTTAGTCATGAAACCTCAGGGTTCTATACAAGTACAAAACCAGTTATACAATGGGTCGTTCTGGTCCTTAAATCTGATTGGCCGCGCCGTTTGTGACATTATTAACAATAATGCATAGCTCTGAGTGCTTCACATTCGTATACAATACATTATTTTCCTAATGTGTTTTTTTTTTTTTTTTTAAAGTTTGTGTCCAGTGATAGATTGGCGCCCTGTCCTGGATGTATCTGCCCAGTGCCCGAGACGTTTTCCCTTGAATGGGAAACCCACTGCAACCTTAGTAGAGGAGTAAGCTGTAGATAATGGATGGATGAATTATTTAGGGGGTGCCACAGTGATGAAGTTGAATATTTAGCCTTTATTAGTCCCACGGGGGGAAATTTGCATGCTCAGCAAAGAGACAGCAAATGTTTAAAAAAAAAATGAAGCCACTGTGCCGTCCCAGCAGATTTGGGTCATAATGAGTAGAAACCACTGAACTACTTACTGGTCGCCGATGTAGAGTCTGGGCCAGACTTCATCTGCGTGATTACAGGCGGTTTTTCCCGTGTAGAGTAGGCGCTCGAGTTCAGCGATGCTGAGCACAGGTGACCCTTTTTCTGAATTCCGTCTACTGGGGGATCTGGAGTTGCTTCGGGACCGGGAGAATCGAGACATGAACGCCATCGGTACTGGATTTTAAAATTTTAAAGTGGTTCTGTGAACAAATGAAAGCAAAATAAGCTATTATACTGTATGCATTTTGTTATATAAGAGCCGACCCGCAGCGTAGCATACGCCCATAATTGAGCCCTTGCCCAGTATAACGTTGCCGGTCCTATCCCTGCCTCCGTGCCATAAACTCTGGAAGTATTCATGTAGTCAGCGTATTGTTGATCAGACTGTCTAACTATGCTTCCGATACTAAGAACTTCCAGTGCAAACTGTTCAACCATGACATTTTTCCAGAAATATGCGACTGATAGAAACAAACAGTTACCTGATGCAGGAATTTGTAGAACATTAAAGGAATTGTTGTTTAATGTGAAGTGTTGAGCTTGTTAGGAAATGGCATGTCTGTCATGCATATCCCATAGTTCGGCAGGGAATAAAGTGGGTGGGCTTAATCATGTGTATCCCATGGTTCAGGGACTTATATAATTATGACCACATTCCTAATATTATACAGGTTCCCCTTTTGCTGTCCAAACATCCCTGACCCATTGAGACATTGACTCCATTAGACCCCCATCTTTTAACTCCTGTAAGTTGTTGGAGCCTCCATGGAGGGTTACAGTCTGTATTCTGAAACCATTCTATCAGAACTTTTTTAGCAAATAGAGAACATGCCCCCTTCTTCCTCCATCTTCTTTTTTCCTCCTTTTTCATGTAGATGGACTGTAGACCATCTGTTTTCTTTGCCCCCTGTGGATTGTTTATTGTCAGTTCTGCAGTGACGCTGATGCGCTGAGGGGACATCAGTGCTGCCGTAGTTTCATTTAAACACCTCGGCGACACTGCCGGGATAGGAATAATGCACCCAGCAAATCATATCTGCTCTGTGGTGGTACTATTGGGGTCTTGACCATTATAAAACAGAGTACACAGTATGTGCAGGACTACAGACTGGAGTAACACACAGTCCATGGACAATCAGTGGGGCCAAAATGAGGCGTGTCCAAACTTTTGACTGGTAGTGTATAGAGTATAGGATGGTACTTTTTTTTTATAGTATAGGCTTTTTAGATTATAGGCTTTTTTAAACACATGCTGGTCAGGAAGCTCCACAGGACGGAATCCAGGATCGGATTAAAAATAGTTCCGTGCAACAGCGACATTAAAGCACTTCAAAGCATTTTCGTAAATAACAGAATGAATTAGGAATGCACCGTGAATGCCACCCCACGATGCCCCATACATGCCCAGCCTGCTAATATCCTAAATAATCTGCATGATGGGCAGGAAATTTCCAGAAGATGAGCAAATAGAATACGTGTGTATCCTGCAGGAAACCCGACCGCTCCAGGTTAGATATGTGCGGCATGAGGGGACAGGAAATTCAAATTCAAATAAAACCCAAGATGCTCTTTTCTCATGGGTCTTTTCCTCGTGCGTTTTGTGTGAAATCAAAGTGGAAACTGTAAATGTAGGTGATGCTTTTATATAAAGCCTGTTGGATTCCATCATCTGCATTCAGAGCATCTCCGATCAGATCAGGATGGAGGGAACCGAACGACTGCATCATCCAGAGAGAATCTGTAAATTTACCCCGATGCTCTTTGTATATTTCAGAATGGGACAGACAGACAGACAGACAGACAGATAGATAGGGGTCGCCCGTAATCTCATACCTTCCATTCGCTGCTGTTTCCTAAAAAACGACAGAAGCCTCTCTGTTCGGTCCGATCTCCTCCGCTTTTCTTACGATCTGATGGCGAATCACCCAGAAGATATTTTAGTGACTCATGTCTCTGTGTGTATTGTCATCGCAGCAGAGGAACCAGAAACGCCCACCTCTCACACACTCGCTGCACCCCGGGATTAAAGGAACCACACACACACACACACACACACACACGTTATTTATTGCGTTTTGAGATGAGCTATATTATCCAGAACATCTAAAGAATATGTTCTGTTATGTAAAAACCGTACTTAAATTAAGGTTTCGAATATTCCATAAAAATAAGCTTATACAGTATGTGGACCGTGGTAGTACCCATGTTGTCCGTTAGAGGTCGCTACAGCAATGCCCTTCCTGACGCAGCCCTCTTATTTACTCAGGCTGCATACCAGCATTATAACGGATTTATTTAGCATGCTGTTCTAGAATTGATCCTCCACATTTAATCCATGCATGATGTACACACAAACACACATACCCACAGAGAGAGAGAGATTGCAGCACCCGTGGGTTAAATAGGGGGGATTTTCTCACTGAAATAGGGAATACAACTGGAGTTTAGTGACAGACATCTCGTTGTCCCATAGGACTGTAACGTAATCGCACAAAGAGTCGATTCAATGATTCAAAATGCACAGACGACGACTCACAAGCTTTGATTTGGTGTTGTGTGACTTTCTGGTCACAGCTAATCTGAAGTGTGACTAATATGGACCTGACAAACATTTGAATCAGAATTTTGACACTTGAAATATTTTCCAGTTAAATTTAAATTACTTGCAATTTTCAGATTAATAAAAATCAGTTTAAAAAATATTGTGATGGAAAAAAAAAAACCTGCAGGAAAAATAATCTTAAAATAATCATGATCTTCCTCTTATTCCTCTACAAGGGTCGCAGTGGGGTTCCCCATGCACATCCAGGGAAGGACATCTCGAGCGCTGGGCAGATACACAAATACTAAAGCCCTACACTTATGTTTAAAAAAACGCCCTTTGATTCGTAAACGTCTGAATCGATTCCCTTGCCAAGTGTTAAAAGTCGACAAAGTCATTCTGAGTCATCAAACATCACTTTAGTATCATTTATTTATTCATTCATTCTCTATAAGGGTCGCAGTGGGGTTCCCCATGCCCATCCAGAGGAGAACATCTCTGGTGCTGGGCAGATAAACCCAGGACAGGGCGCCAATCCATTACTGGGTACACACACAGATTATAGGGGCAATTTAGAGCATTCAGTTTACCTTGAATCCATGTTTTTGGACTGTGGGAGGAAATGTTCTCTCCGTGTGGGTTTTCTCCCACAGTCCAAAAACATGGATTCCAGGTAAATCGAATGCTCGATTTA
>JAOUQT010000007.1:11686564-11708080 GCA_025769995.1 Xyliphius kryptos | reverse complement strand
CGTCCCTATGACCTTTCTGGGGAGAACTTTTCAGGCAGATGCACCAAAGACAGGGCACCAATATATTGCTCGGCACACTCACTTAACCACAAACACACTATGGGGCAATTCAGAGCATTCAATTTACGTGAATACTCAACCCATATCGGGATTCAAAACTGAAATCCCCTGTGCTGAGACGCGATCATGCTAACCACAAAGCCCCTGTTCTTGTTTTACATTATATTACTTATTTGACTGTCTAAGCAAAATATTTTATTAGCAAAAATCCCCTTCTGTGGTAAACAGATGTGTCCAGAACACAACACACTTCATATATAATAAAAGGTATAGTAGCTAAGTTGCTGAAGTGTAGAACTATTAACCTAAAGTTTTAGGGTTCAAATCTTAGGTCCACTGAAGTTACCCTTGTGGGACCTTAAGCAAGGCCCTTAACCCTTATTGCTACAGGGATGACCATGTAATCATATATGCAAGTCGCTTTGGATAAAACCGTCTGCAAAAGGAGCAAATGTAATGTAAATGTATATATTATTGACAATCGAACATGATAAAGAATTTTTGAAAAACACAGTTCATCAATCATTAAAAATTATACGTAGACCTAAGTTGGAAATACTAAACATGATGGCAACTACTTCTGATTTTGTGGATAAACTTAGATAAAATAAAAATTTTAACACATGGTCACATTGCAGTTGACTGTAACTGCATGTGTTTAACTGCTTGTAATTACAAAACTGTAGTTTTGTAAATATGTCTAGCTAAGGAAGTGACTAATTTCCAGAACATTACACATTGACCAAAGCATGATCAAAAGCAACAAGGGTTTTTCCTCCATTCCGTCTTAAGCCTACAGCAGTATTTGATGTGGGATTGGCATTATTAAGAACAGAAGAAAGCCTAAGGCTCTGTTAAACTGACCTCCACCAGCAATAGTAGCTTTGATGAGTGAGTCCAACTCTTCATCCCCACGAATTGCCAATTGTAAATGTCTAGGGGTGATGCGCTTCACCTTCAAGTCCTTTGAGGCATTTCCAGCCAACTCCAGCACCTGTTACCACATAGGTGAAGATGCACAGATTAATGCTTCACGATAAAATGCACACGTGGAAAGACACAGATTCCATCTACAAACGCAATAACCATACAAATGCAGCACTAATAAAAATAATAACACATCCTCTAAAAAATTATTTGGTTATTAGTAATGATGTGAGTGCATTTACCTCAGCAGTGAGATACTCCAAAATCGCTGCACTGTACACAGCGGCAGTGGCGCCGACACGTCCGTGGCTAGTAGTGCGTGTCTTCAAATGCCTGTGTATACGACCCACTGGGAACTTCACACAAACACTTACCATCACAACAAGCTCTAACAAGTTTGTAAGGCTGGATTTCTTTTTTTAAAGGAATATTATCATTTGAAAAACATGCCTGCAAACCAGCCCTCTGAGATCGGGACACTGCCTTGGTCTTGGCTTTGCCACTGTCCTTTCCAGCTTTTCCTCCTGCCTAAAAAAAATGTTGAGAAAAAGAAGAAAGAACTTAAGGGTGTGGTCTTAAAAATTGGTCCATAAGAGGCAGAGTTCATTTTAAAGTTGATACTTAGATTGCAATATATCACAAGACTTCCAAAACATATTAATTTGTTTAACATACACAATCAGATTTGAACAAACACAAGGCATTGAGCTTATCAAATGTGATTTTTGTTCAAGTTTTCTTATTTCTATATAAGCAAGTTCCAGATGACGCCTTAATCCAAAGACAAATAGCTCAACATGTACCCTGGTATCCTTGTATACAAATATCCTGGATCATGCGTTTATAATTGCCACTTTATTCTTATTATATCATGTGTATAATATTATATCACATTACACAACCTCAGCAACTGTAACGTTAACGTCTACAATTTCCCCCGGGCATCAATAAAGTATTCTGTATTCTTTCTCCTAAAGTAATTGATAGCGCCAATAAATGCCCTAACGCTAAATGTAATTGATCGTATTATATCAAGCAAAAAAAACCTAAAAGTTTATTAGCAAATTGTGCCGCCTATATAGTCGTAACGTGTCTTAAACGACAAAAGAATCGGACCGTTGTAAAGAACCGAAAACACGAATCGATTCACTCAAAAAGGATCTTCCGAAGAGCTAACGTGCTAATCGTTAGCAGTTCTGGTTCGAAAACTATTTAAAGAGCAGAAAATGAGATATAAAATAAAAATAGCGCAAAAAAGTATTTCACTCATTATAAGTTGTCGTTTTATTCATATTGTTGAAATGAACTTGTGATATTTTCAGTCTTTAATCACAACGCCGCCAAGAGCCGTCGAAACGCGCTAGCAAACAAAGCTAACGCTTAGCCGGATTTTCAGTTGACGCTAATTTAAAAACCCAGACGCTACTAAATATCCAAATTACGCTACATTTAAAATGATTATTGCCTGCGTTTTCGGCAACGCAACACAACAACGAGACAAGTTAAAAACTCACCATTTTCTCGTTTAGCTCTGCCGAGAGTTAACGAATCAGACTGGACACCGCGAGTATTTTACAAAGGCGCATGCGCACTGCGGTGGGCGGTGCCTAGGGACTACCGTGTTGTTCCAAAAGTATATAGCTGCAGTAGTTTCAGGATGTAGAGCAAATTTAGAAACCTATATATTTTGCAGGCTTTCAATGCTTATTCATAGCTTTAATTAAAAGTGTATGCATTGCACTTGCTGCCATAACACCATTGTGAATAAGAGGCGGAGCTAGGACATGAAATGAGGAGATGATGGTTTTAACCTGGAACCCAAGTGTATTCATTGTTTTGTGCAGAATTTATTGTGATAAAAACCTCCATGAAGGGAGAAGAGTGTCCTGGCTGCAGAGTGAAAGTCTGTGATGGCATTAAAATAAGATGAGTGTTTTTGAGACAGTAAATGCTTTCTAAAAGCCTTTTCAGTCTGGGTTCAGGGCACAAAATGTATTACTATTATTAACTTAATTCATAAAATGGGTAGTTGTGGTCCTTTAATCTGATTGGCTGAGCCGTTTGTCCAGCCGTGACATTACAATAACACACCTGTGAGCACTTCACATTTGTATCAATACATGATATATAGAATAAAATCGATTGCCTTTATTGTCATCATACACAAGTACACTGAGATTAAAAACTAATTCTTTCCAGTACAAGCACGTATTAAAAAAAAGAAAACACAATGATTTAAAAATTTAACGAAAGCCATTCTGAAACAACTATACATGCACATTTAAGCTGTTATACACAGGGGATGGGTATTCACAGTGGTAGCTGAGCTTTATATAAAAGTATACGGAATTGCACTGTAGTGTTATCAATAATATTAAATATTGCACAGTTGATGGTAGATATATTTACAATACTTGGATTTGCAGTTTTGTATTGTTAAAGAAACTGGTATCCCGTTACTCAGAGACCAGTGTTCACTTTAAAAATCGGACTAGATTACATTGTGAAAAAAACGGATTATTAGCAATTTTGCTTTCAATAAATGCATTTATGAATCAAACCTTTTTTTTCTTTTAATTATAGTGTTTGTAACTGTTCTATAAAAGCAAAAAGTCACTTGAGGTTGTGTAATATTGTGGATAAATCACAGGAAAGAGGTGTAACCGTACTCATGGATCTGGCAATATGTCTCACCTCCTTGTGTTCCAGAGTGAGACACATTTAATTATATATAGCTGCATAATTAAGCAGGCGTACACTTGTTCCTAATGTAGAGCTAGGTGAGTTTGAGTCAACATAAATTTTTTTACACAAGTAATGGGTAACATTTCTCCATTCAAAATGATTTGATAGTTTACATAGAAAGTAAGTGACCTCTTGGCATTATGTGTGACCCCGCTCCGTCAGTTTATGTGGCCTACAACTTGGTGGCTGAATTGCTGTCTTTCCCAAACTCTTTCTTTTTCTTATAATCCAGCTGACAGTTGACTGGAATATTTAAGAGCAAGGAAATCTCACCACTGGATTTGTTGCACAGGTGGCGTCCATGCTGGGATTCACCAAGCTTCTGAGAGCGAGACGTTCTTTCACAAATGTTTGTAAAAACAGAGCCTTATACACCTGTGGCCATGGAAGTGATTGGAACCCCTAACTCTGATTATCTGGATGGGTGAGCAAATACTTTTGGCTATAGTGTTTGTACCTGTCTATTTATCTGTTATATAAAATATTTGCATTGTCTCAGTTACCATTATTTTTCAAATGGCTGTGTAACCGAATCAGTGGGCTGATGAGAAATAGCCAGTCCTGTTTTTGAACATCTGACAATGTTCTCAATTCTGCCAGAATCACACAAATATGACAATGCTGCCATCATGTGGTAAAAGTCGGGGTTACATTTTAACCGTGTTTTTATTTATTGTGTTTTGGCAGAGCTAGTTGACCTTAACAACACATTATAAACCCGGGTGGTTTGGACTGTGGGCCAGTCTTCATGTATGTATGGTGGCTTAGTGGTTAGCACAGCCTCTCAGTGCCGAGGATTCCTGGTTCGAATCCCAATCTGGGTGGGATTTCCATGTTCTCACCGTGTCTGCTTGGTTTCCTCCCACATTCCAAAAACATGGCTTCAAGAAAAATTGAATGCTCTAACTTACCCTGTATAGTGTGTGTATGTGGCTGTGTGAGTGTGTACCCAGCGATGGATTGGTACCCTGTCCTGAGAGTATGTGCCCGAGACGTTCTCCCCTGGATGGGAACCCCAGCACGACCCTCATAGAGGAATAAGCGGAAGATAATATGAATGAATGATCTGATACACTTTATTTCGATCGGTATTCAGTGACTTGGTGCTGTAATGAAACGCATATTCGAGCAGAACAAACAACAGAGTCACCATTCACAACATACACAATGTTTTTTTTTTATTGGACTAGAGATGGTTAAAATGACAAGACTGTGTGGTGACAGAGTGACTTGTATGCATTATGCAAATTATTGAAGCTGCACACTTTAAGAATAAAAAACAAAAAAGAAAGCTAAACACTTTCATTTCTCACTTGGAATCAGTTACAGCTTCAGGGTCAACCAACAAAAAAAACCCATCAAGTACAGATTCCCCCGAGAAAAAGGTCTGCTCTTACAGTAGTAAATTAGCGGATTGTAGGGGATGGGGGTAAATCACACCTTCCTAGTCAAATACAACAGACTTTCAATCATAGCTAAAATTCTAACTTTATTTGAACGGGAGAGACGGAGATTTTTCAAATGACTCGGTTTCTTGTAACGGGATTAAAAAAAAATTTGAGTAAACTACGATATAAAACAGAAATGACAAAAACAGACATCCACAGTTTCTCTGACTCAAACTTTATAATACAACTCAGGGTTTGTTGTAAACTAAATGCAAAAAAAAAAATGTCTAATATTATGCAAAAAAGTTGGATCCCATAAACAAGCCAAATCCGGAGAAATCCACAGAGAAAAACTGGTTCACACATTTAAAAATGTCTCGTCTATTTCACGAGAGAAGTGTGGTGATCCTTTTCCTTGGCTGCCTTTGTCAGGGCTGTAGTCTGTAAATACACACATTTACAGGTCATACATTTAAATCTAGATTGCTAAATGCATATGAACTAAAAGGATATGCAAATATGCAAAGATGTAAACAAAAGGATAGAAATAAAGTTACAGGTTTAAACTGTAAATTAGAAAAAGTCAAAATATAAAATGACTTAATTTATATATATATGTTTCTAAACTTATTAAAGTGCATTAAACTCTCCCTACCTGATCCACCATTTTCTGCATCCTCTCAATGACATTGAGCATGTGGCTGGTGCTCTCTTTTAGGTTCTTCTCGTAGGTTTTGTTGAGTGCTTCAGCCTTCTGCAGCCGGTTCTTCAGCTGTTCTTGTTCAGTTGCGCTCGGTGTGGCCTTGGCCTCCTCTGAAAATCACAAAGATAAAATCATCATAAGTACGGCTTGCTGGTACTTACTTAAATTCATTTAACTTGATTCCCCACTTTTCGACTACACTGGTCATGCTGGAGCCTATCCCTGCATTCTCACTGGCAATGTTTAAATCTGGAGTTGCTGTCACCAACAGCTGGCATGTGGTGTTGATGTACCTTTGATTTATTTCATTATCTCATTTATTCATTCATTATCTTATGATCAATCCTGTAAGAGGGCCGGGGGGGTTCCTCATGCTCATCCAGGCGAGAACATTTTAGACCCTGGGCAAATACATCCAGGGGAGGGCATCAATTTGTCGCTGGGCACAAACTTTACACACAACAGCCAGTTTACCTCAAACCCACACAGACACGGGGAGAACATAGAAACTCCACACAGATTGGGATTCAAACCAGGAACCCCAGGCGCTGAGAGGCGGTGCCAACCACTAAGCCACCCACATTACAAAGATGCTACAACAACGATCAATAACTGTACATACATGAATCATTGCTTAAATGTTGCACCTAATCACCGGCCAATCATGGAGTGCCTTGATCTTCTTTGCTTTCAGGAACTTTGACAAAGTTTGGACAAAGCTAAAGTATCCCACTGCAGAATTTGCCCCCTCCTGTGGTTTGGACAATAATTGGCAGCAAGAATGTCCTGATACTTTAGGCTGTTGTCTTCTGTTCAGTGCTAGTTTATAAGCACTATTTCAGCCATGGAGACCAAACATTTGTCAGTGTGATTTTTGGCTAACTGTGGACAGGAATTAAAAAGGCTACTTTCATAGATTTTTTTTATTGCTTTCTTGCAGACCTGCCATGTACAACCAATGTGGTGTAAATGAATTTGTAAATTAATTAAAACTTCCAATGCGTCCACAAAACTGCATTTGTTGCTTATGTGTCACCCGACATAAATATGTAACATCTATTCAGTGTATTGTATCAGTGAGCCACTTGGAAAAAAAAAAAAAAAAAAGAACTTTACAAGCATCATGACTATTAAATATTTTTTTTCATACCCAGCTCTGTCTGGAGCTCAGCAAGGCGTTTCTCCAAATCGTGCTGTGCAGTCTTGCAGTGTTCGAGGGACTGTAGCAGGTTTGGAATATTCAGCATGGTTCCTTTGTAGGTCACCACTTCTGGGTTAGCGGCGGCTGAGCGACGGTTGCCTTTCTCCTTCGTGGGCCGAGCGACCAGCAAGCTTTTATTGCCTAACCACAGAATAAAAGTGTGAACGACAAACGGAATCTATTGTGAGAGAGAAACCGTTGTAAATGTTATCCGTCATACCCTCAGCACTGAAATCATGGACCACGTCATCTGCGTCAACCCAGTTGGAACACATTTTACGGTAGATGCACCTCCCACCTGTCGTCACCTTTTTGACCAGCGCCTGAGCCTAAAGAACGGCAAGGGAAACCGAAAACCAGTAACATTACAAAAATGTAACATCCGTGATATTTTCTACCCGGATACAATCTGCTTCGAACCACAGCGTTGAGAACAACACACGACCTGAGAAGTGGTGAGGTAGAGTCCAAGTGAAAGCAGGATGTGCTGCAGGTCCTTTTCTCTCAAGTGTCCTGAAAGATGTTTGTCAAAAAACACCCATGAGAGAAGGACCTTTCGAGGAAGCTCAATGCATTTTTCTTCCTATGGAAACAGAAAACACACAAAAACACCATTAAAGGACTAAACCTTGTTTCATATAAAAAAAAAAAAGGGTAGTTCCGGTCCATAAAAAGAAAACAAAAATAATAAATCCTGATGAGCACTAAACCTGTTGCAGCTATAAACGGTTTTCTGCTATTTGGCCACTAGATGGCAATATTTAATTGTTAGAGAAACTGGAAACCTGTTACTCCGTGATCACCTTCACTTTAAAAACAGGACTAGATTATTTATGAATTAACGCTTTTATAAAACAAATGTTTAATTAATTAGTGTGTTTGTAACTGTTTTATAAAAACAAATAAAGCACTCAAGGTTGTGTATTATTGTGAATAAATCACAGAAAAAGATGTAACTATACTCCGCTCTGCATCGTGCCTAAGAACACCTCATTTCCATGATTTATTTACAATAATGTCGCGCTCTCATACCTTATTGCTTTAATGTATTAAAAGTCGATAGTGATTTGTGATGAATCAACACCATTGTATCTCAGGTGGTCTATACTGATTCCCAAAAAGTTTTCCGATGATAAAACATAATGATTCTATAATATTTCCACGAGCCGAAGCACAAGACGAGCAAAGTTAATAAAGCTGCGCTTTAAGGAGATACTTCATTATCAACCACACTGATACAAACTCATAATGAACAACTTTGTACAATGCACACTCAGGTTTTGTTAATACTTATTTAAAACATGTAAAATAAATATATAGTGGTCATGAATCTGTCCTTACTTCGTCATTGTCCTTTTCTGGCTTATCTTCTTCGCCAATCGCTTGAAACCCATCGCTTTTATCCCCCTCTGTCTCCGTTTCCATCTGATCCTGGTCATCCAACAGTATAGAATCATCTTCAAGTTCTTCGTCCTCATTCACTGCTTTGTTGTCATCTGACTCTTTTGGTTTCTCCTTATCCGTTTCCTCCTCCTTGTCCTTCTAAAGGAAAATATTAGGATAGCGTTAACCATTACAATGCATTAAAAATGAATAGGAGATAATATTTAAGTGCTTTAGAAATACGTTAATACCTGGACAGTGCTGCTGTTTTCAGGTGCAGCCGGTTCTGCAGGGAGACCACTGAGACAGGAGTACAGCTGCAGACCAAAGTCTCTCTGAAGCATCTCACTGAACATCTCACTTATAAATCCAACCTGAAATCAACACACACACAAAAAGATGCACAAGCACAATTAAAATGGGATGCTCACACTGTTTCGTGGGCTGTAAGGGTTAAATTTAGCTTCTGGTGCTATTTCATAGTGAATTTAAGGTGTGTTTATAATAATCCTCTAATACAAGCTTTCACTATCAGCTTCTTTCCAAATGCGGTCATGATCACTTTTAGAAAGCAGTGAATTTTATTTAAATCTATTAATCCAGGGGTGTGGTAGCTCAGTGGTAGGGTGCTAGGATAACAATCTAAGGGTTGTGGGTTTAAATCCCAGGTTCACTAAAGTTATTAATGTGGGCCCTGAGCAAGACCCTTAACACTCACTGTTCCAGGACTTGTGCATGCAACCCTGTGTTCTGAATGTTAATATATTAATATTATAAATAATGAATGACAACATGACTTCAACAGTCTACTGGATTTAATGCGGTATTAGTGATTAAAAATTATTAAAATTTTGCATGAAAAACAACTATTGTTGGTTTATCTTTATGGGTAAGATTTATTCAAACCTCAAAATTGTCCTGGGTCTGAGTATTCCGAGGCTTCAGGAGAGACGAGAGGGAAACGGTGGTTAGTTTGTACCCTTCCTGAGGACGGACAATCAGCGAAGGAAAGTCTGGAAGAGGAGACTCCTCATCCTGTAAAATAAAACCCATGAAGTTAAAACAATTCAGGAAAAGAAGTTTTTATTGCATGCATTCAGGTGGTTAGATGTATACAGCAACTCTTCAGACCTTCCACTCTTCACGGAACTTGGCCCATTCCTCGGTGGTCTGCATCAGATTCCACACATCAGGCATCATGATGACGACAGTTTCTAATTTATCATCCGACATCAGTTTCAGCTCAGCCATTTTATGCCTGATAACAGGAAGCGGTATGAGAAAATTTGCCAAGTTGATAAACATTGCCAGTTTATGAGACTGATGCCAAATCAGATATGTCTTTATCCTGAACCTGATATTTATATGTTGAGTCATTCAGAACAGAATGTTTAAATCACTAACCACTGGGTACATGCAGAAAGATCCAGAGCAGTTTGTTCCTTTACATAGCGGATTGCAGTACGGACAAGGGTGCTGCTGTCCTTCAACGGACTGGGTCCATCCTCATCAGGAGACCACGCACCTCCAGGAAGCTCCACCTTTTCTGCTTTTTCCAGTAAGAGAAACTGCAAAAAGAGACAGAAAATTTAAATTGACAAAAATATATATAAATAAATAAAATAAAAAATACTTAAAAGACAGCTAACCTTAAATAGTGTTGTCGGGTGGACCATCTCCTTAGGTGCCTGTTCGTCCTCATCCAAGCTGCAACACTGCGAGTAGAAACCCTCAATAGATGGCAGTGACAGTAACATCACCTGCAAATGAAAAAGCAGAGCGCGTCTGTAAAGGACCGAGCTAAATCACAGACTCTGTCTAGCAATTATAGCAAACACTTAATCTCATTACAGAACCTTAACAGAGAAGCTGGAGTCAGTGGAGACCGCGGTGGCTGCTGGTTCATCGGACGCCGCTGGTTCATCGGACGCCGACGGTTCATCGGACGCCGTCTCCGGCTGGCCGGGAGCAATGTGAAAGTGGCAGGACCCCATGATGGGGAAAGGCTGGCCGGGAGGAAACGTCTCAGGCCAGCAAAGCTGCAAATGGAAGAGAGCCGCGGGAATGTGGAGGTGTGGGTAGCGTCTCAGCAGTTCCAGATTATCGCAGGATTGGCTGAATGACAGAAAAAAAAGTCATATTTCTTGTGTCACCCTTTTGCAAAAGCAATTAAACCCCAGCTGGTGTTATGTTACTGATGTCATCATGCTGACAGGTGAATTTGTAAGACACTTTGGACGATTTTGCTGCCAATGGTCCTACCTGTCCCGTGAGAAAAAGGAAAACAGGGGATAGCTTGGAATGGCTTGGGATATCTTGCTCTTTTTAGGCACTTCCTCTTCGGCTTTCCACTTCCGCCTCTTCTGGCGCGTGCTGTTGCCCCCCCAAGAACCACTGGCTTCCTCCCTAATTGAGAAGGAAAGAAAAGAAGGGATCACTGTCAGGAGGAAGAGTGGCACAACTATCACAACACTATTACTTTGCAATCATAAGGCAGCCAGTTTATCTATCTATCTATAAAACACGTGTATTGTCCTGTATATTTTATTTGTCATAATTTTGTTTTGTATAAAACACGTGCGCTGTATGTTCAGTTGTGTAGTTTGCTGTTCTGTTCAGCATCTTATTCCTGGAGAACGTTGTTTCATTCCACATACTGTACATCACTGTATATTGTTAGAATGATATAATAAATTAATTGAACATACCTGAATGCTTGGCTTATTGGTTGAAATTGGAATGTTTTGAGATTGTAATTGATAATTGTATTGTATATTAAGCATTAATAACAATGTAAAGCCCTCAGAGGTGTGTGTTATTGTTGACAAATGGCTCAACCAATCAGATTTAAGGATGGTAATCACCTGTTTCATAAACTAGCTAGACGATGATGGGAACAGACAATTGCCAACTTACCACTAAACCATAACTGACCTACTACAAATCAACATTCCCATCTTTAAGGTACTTGAAAAAACAAGCCTTATTATCCCACTACTCACCAGTGTCGGGGTCTTCTCCCTCCCACAACTTCGCTGTGCCTTTTACGGCTCTCTCCTCGCCAAGACTCAAAAGGTGGATTCCAAGGCATATTCTGATGAATGGGCATCGGGTGCATGCTCCCTAAAAATGACACCAGACCGATTTAGCAACGACTACCAATAAAGGTAAATTCCAAACAGAATCTAAACTGGTCGAGGGTAAACTTACCAGGTATAAGTGGAGGGATTTTGGGTGATTTAAGCAAAGGCTGGCGCTTGCTTCCCATAATGGCAGGATTCATGTTTGATGAAATAGAGTGTAGCAATGGAGGAGGTGGTGGTGGAGGAGAACTGTACTGTTTGGTTTAATCGGAGAAGAATGAAGGTTAGCAAGAGAATAAAATGGATTTAAATTAAATAAAATAATGCCAGTTTTAAAATGTCTGTACAACTTACATGATCGTTCAGGAGCTGCACTCGTTCTGCAGTCCACTTTGCGTGAGTTGATTCCTGTACTGCTTTCACCAGGACTTTATCACCCACCTTAGGTACACGTCCTACCACAGTACTGCAGAAACAGGGGACGCAATATCGGCATTTATCATTTTAGAGCTTACTTAAGGAAAAACATGGCTAAAAAAAATACCTTATTCTATAGATTGCTTTAAACAAAATACTTAATATGCACTATAGATATAAAACACAATAATATCATCTGCCATATTCTGACCACAGTGGGTGCCAGAGCCTATCCCACTGATCACAAGACGTGGAAACACACTGGACAGGTTGCCTGTGCATCCAGGGTGGACACAAACCTATTTATGCACACACATCCATATCCATGTAATAGTTTAGTACTGCCAATTAACCTACTAATTTGACCTGTAAGTCTATGCAAACAGGAGAAAATACAAACAGTACACCGGAAAAAAAAAGGCATACATCATCTTGTGTGCTAACCATTGAGCTCTTGTGCCACAATGGTTATATTACCAGTTATTGTCTGTGCATTAATTATAAGGTTCTTTAAAATCATATGATTCATTTAAATCAAATGGATTTTTAGTTGGATTGTTAGATCAAAGCTATTTACTATTTGACTTTATGAGCTTTGAAGATTATTCCTTTTCAATAAAACACTCACAATCTGTTGGATTCAGACACAGTAATTCAGAGTACCTTGTAAATGTATGTGCTTCTTCCTATTTATTCTGCTTTTATTCAGATTTTATTTACAAACTATTGCATGCACATTTCATAAGAACCTCTCTTCACATTTTGCAAATGCATTTGCATGTAACTTTTTTTCACTGCTTTCAACATAAATAATTAAATGCATGAAAAAGGGCAGATTTTAAGGTTTGGACATGGTTTTAACAGTCTCAAATTTGAAAGGACCTTAGTTATAAATAATAAAGAAGAGACACAGACCTCATTGCATAGCGCACCTCGTAGTCTACGATCCCATGGCGGTCCTGTAACTGCGTCACAACCCCCGTAAAGACCCGCTGCCTCATCTGAGAAGACAAAATTTCAGTCAGCACATGCCGATGTTTGTCCATCAATAAGACTCTGAATCTTTGAGAAAGCAGGACTTTTGTCGATCACCAGTTGAATTTCTTTGTGTTGCTTCCTATTGCACATATTAGATTAACATTTAATATTAATATTTAGCATGTTTGCCTCTCAGCGCTGGGGATCCAGGTTCCACTTCCAATCTAAGTGGAGATTCTATGTTCTCCCTGTGTCCATGTGGGTTTTCTCCAAGTTCCTTCCACATTCCAAAAACATGGATTCAAGGTACATTGGCTGCTTTAATTTCACCCTATATAGTCTGTGTATTTGTGCGTGAGTGCATGCCCAGCGATAGACTGGCACCCTGTCCTGGGTGTACCTGCCCAGCACCTGAAATGCCCACCCTAACAGAGAATTAAGCAGAAGTTAATTAATGTATAAATAATAAACAGTTGAGTGCTATAGGAATATCATACAAAATAAAAAACGTCAGTACAATACTGTACATTTTCATTCTTAATTGTTCTGTTAATGCACCGTTTTATCTTAATAGCATTTGCTCTTTTTCTTATTTTTCCTAATTCAATTATTGAATGTCTACTGTGCTGTTTTTGATTGTTATGTACAGTATATGCCACTGGCTGCTTAATCTTCTGCAGGATGAATGAAGTATGCTATTTATCTGTAAATGCTATATGAGTGATATGAAACACAGCAATCATACCACATTTATTACAGAATTACTGGGCTTTATTAGCTCTAAATGTGTTTTTTGTCTGAGGTGTTGTCTTGAGGTGTACCCATCTCCTTGTCTATGGCACTACAGATACGACCATTATGGAACCTGGACTTCTGTTGGACTGACAGCGTTGCAGTCCTGAAGGATGAAAGGACTCATACAGTTTATATAAATTTTACTATTGCTGAATATGGACACATATGGCTATCCTACACTGTGATTCTGCTCGGCCGCTCAAGGAGGCTGGGTCCTCCCAAGGTTACTGCCTAAAAAAAGTATTAATAATCATCATCATAACAAGGATTTTTTTTCTTGCCACTGTCACTTGGCTTGCACTTTAAACTTTGTAAAGCTGCTTTGTGACAACACACTGTTGTAAAAAGCGTTCTATAAATAAATTACTTGAAATCGAACTTGTGTTTTGCAAATTATGAATGAGTGAATACTTATACTACAGAGAAGTAGTATTTTAGACCTTTTTTCCTGAGCAGATCCAAGGTGCACCACCATCTTACAGGTTAGTTTCCTGATAATATATTTGAACGCATTAATAAATTAACTCTCTGTTAAATCAAACATCCATTTGGACCGCGCACTGATTGAGGTGATGGTGTCCGGTAGATGGTATTGATGAAAAATCACTGTGGGGATGTAATTGTAATGGAGGTGTCCGGGATAATGTGACTGCGTTTATATGCGTTGTACGGCAGATTAATTCTACGCGTGTGACGTCGGGGTTTATATTTGTAAATTAAGTCTGATTTGCTGTAAAATATAAAACAAACGCTTAAACAGATTTTTTTCGTTGTTGTTGGGAACCGTTGGGATCGAGGCTGCGCGCTTTGTGTGAATGTGAGGTACATTAGGGTCACAAGTTGCAGTTTAAATCGTCGATATTAATTTAATACGAAGTTAAACACCACGTTTGATCATTTGCCATATTATATGGAAATATTAATGGTAATGTCGCCGATTAATCGACCTTTGAATGATCGCTGAATGGAGCTAATGCTAACCAGCTAATAGCGTGGCGCCGACCGTTTTGCAACAATAAAAATCAACACAGCTGCATTCTACACGAACTATCGCGTTGCTGCACGTTTAAACAAATGGTTGTGTAAAAAAAATCGTTAATTGGTTGGGAATTTAAATATTTCGCAGAACTGCTTACCTTGGTTGTGGATTTGAATCGAGACGTCGCTTGTGTTCTCTGCTTCGCGGATGGAAGTGGGATGTAGTATTGGTCTCACACATTACTGCCTCTAGCGGCTCCAATGAGAATTGCGCTCTCTTCCTCCTCTCAACTATTGCCATCTTAGTGACTTGGTATTGGTATAGGTATGTAGACATATAAAAAACATATGACGCCATAAAAACAGCCGCCAGAGAGCTCGAGCAGGGTAGAATGAATGGGGAGGGTTGCGTCAAAATGGTTAGTGGTTTAGTGGTTATCATGTTCACCTCTCAGCACTGGGGATTCGCTTAATGGAGGGCATGGGGAACCCCACCGTGACCCTTGTAAAGGATTAAGCGGATGATAATGAATGAAAACAAGTCACTGCATTAAACAATCTGTGTCTATAAGGTTTGAAACTTAAGTAAACCCGAAATAAAAGTAATTATGTGTCTATTTTAAGGGTTTTTAGGGCGAGTTGAACGCTGAATAGCAGTTTCACTCCACATTACAGTCTTTTAATTAAAATTTTAACAACTCAGGACAACATTTATTCATGCAATTTACCTAAAAATAATTTATTTAATGTGGGTCTAGTCAAAGGATTAAGGTTTTGTATTTATTTTAATTTTAAGTGACGGCCTATTTTAAAGACATTTTTTATTAATTAATTTAGAATTTATTTATGATTCTAACATATTTAGCACTTTTCTCTCTCCCACAATATCATTGCTTTATTCTATAAAGTCAAATAGGCGGACCGACTATTATGTAAATTAGGCAATGGCGTCTTTAGCGACTCCCAGCGAGGACAGCCAATAGCCTCTCTCCTTACTGAGGCGTTGGCAACAGTGCCCCTCGCGCATGCGCCAAACCACGTGGAAAAAAACATGGATCCCGACAAGCTTCAGTTCCACGAGATGGGTCTGGATGACCGTCTTTTAAAGGTATTTTGGGGCTTTTAAATAATAATTTACTATTTTGTAAACTGTCTCCGTATTTAACCCTGCGGTTTGATGTTTTAAATCTGTAATCGTCTCCAAATTCCGCTGCAGTACCGTAATCGTCCTAAAGTTCGTTGGTAACTCAGGCCAGTTTCCCATCTGTGGATCAGTTAACAGTTAATGTGTTTATTTTTCACCACATTCTGTTGTTAGTGAGTGAATCAGAAAAACAGTACAGTGCTATAATCCATGGCTGTAATGTAGTCATGAGATTTCTGATTGTTACAGATGATTACCTTCATGATGAACTGTCTCACCTGATCCATTTGGGCCAAATCTCAACATTTATCCATTTATCCAACATTTATCAAATAATATCCTTTTATTTTACTGGCTGAAAAATAAATAAATAAAAAACATCACATTCTTACCTCTTCTGTCTTATATATTTTGATAAACATTAATTTGATAATTGATTTGACTTGTTTATCAAATGATAAACAAGTCAATAATAAATAGCATTTTTCATATTTATTGAGTGATGAACATGTTTGTTAATGCTTAACTATGTCAAATGTGAAGTATTTTGTTTTTTTAGCTTTTTATTTATACGGGTTCAAACCGACACTTACATTCTCGCCACACTCCGAACAGGCGGTAGCCGACCTCGGATGGTCCGAGCCCACTCTCATTCAAGAGAAAGCCATCCCACTGGCTCTGGATGGAAAGGATCTTTTGGCGAGAGCTCGGACGGGTTCCGGCAAAACAGCAGCCTATGCAGTACCAGTGATCCAGCGCATTCTCATCTCTAAGCAGGTAGGGTTTTGGTTTAGGCAGGTGGGTTAGGTGTGTTGTTAATAGGCACTTCAGCCATAATACCTGGTTCCTCAACTGCAAGCCTATAACTAAATAATGAATAGAGTAAGAATTATTGTATTCTTGGCAACATGGTGCTTTTTGTTGCAGACGGTGCGAGAGCAGGCAGTTCGTGCTTTGATCTTGGTACCCACCAAAGAATTGGGGCAGCAGTTACAGACCATGATTCGCCAGCTCACTGCTTACTGTTCCAGAGACGTTCGGGTGGCAGATATCTCAGCAAAAACAGATTTATCAGTACAGAGGTAAGTTCATTCAGCGTCCCAGTGCAATGTGAGATTGAGGAAAAAGACATTCTCCCCTGGATGGACATAGAGACCCCCCCCCCCCCCAACAACCCTAGTAGAGGATTAAGCGTAAGGCAATGAACAAATGAAGCGACTTACAAAATAAATGAGCATTTTTTTCATCATAAAGGTTTAATTTGATTTCGTATGAATGGATTTGCAGACCTATTTTAATGGAGAAGCCAGACATCGTGGTAGGAACTCCCTCTCGAGTCCGAGCTCACATCAAAGCCCAGAACTTGGAGCTGAGCTCGTCGCTGGAGATGCTGGTCATTGATGAGGCAGACCTGCTGTTCTCTTTCGGTTTTGAGGATGACCTTAAGAACCTCATTTGGTAAGCAATTATGTCTTAAAAGTGTTATTCCGATTACTAAATACATTTTAAAACATATAAACAAGAACGATTCTTTCTTTGCAGCCACCTTCCAAAAATCTACCAGGCCTTTCTGATGTCCGCTACGCTGAATGACGACGTCGAGGCTTTGAAGCAGCTTGTTTTACACAATCCTGTACGTAAACAATCTATAAATGACTTCTATCAGAACAGAGGTGTGTGTATGTGTGACCCGTTTGTGGCATATCGCATGTATGACGTACCCGTTTGGCTGTAAAGTCATTTATACATGTAACCTTAAAGTTACAAATGAAATAATTAATAAAGTAATATAGTAAATGTTTTTCCTAATTATAAAACAGGTAATTCTGGTCCTTAAATTTGATTGGCTGAGCTGTTTGTCCACTTCACATTCGTATCAATGCGTGATATACTATACATTATTTTCCTGATGTTTTTTTTATTAACTGTGTTCTGTAATCTGTATTTAATTGTTAGAGAACCCGGAAATCAGTTAATCAGCGATCAGCATTCACTTTAAAAACCGGACTAGATTACATCGTGGAAGACCAGATTATTAACGATTTTGCTTCCAATAACGCACTTATTAACAAAATCTGTTTTTGAATTTTCTATTAAAGTGTGTATAAATTTTATAAGAAACCGTCTTATAAAATTAATAAGACACTCGAGGTTGTGTATTATTGTGAATAACGAGAAAGTTGTGTAACGGCACATACATTATGTACAACAATGCTGCCCTCTAGTGCCTTGTTGCTTTATTATTTATAATAAGTGCAGCATGGTTTTCATCTCTTTGTGTTCTGCAGGTGACGCTGAAATTAAAAGGCTCCCAGCTGCCGGACAGCATACAGCTGCAGCAGTACAGTGTGAAATGTGAGGAAGAGGACAAGTTCCTCCTCATCTACACTCTGCTCAAACTGGGTCTGGTGCGAGGAAGAACCCTTATATTTGTGAACAGTCTGGACCGCTGCTACAGACTTAAGCTGTTCCTGGGACAGTTCAGCATTCCTTCCTGCGTCCTCAACTCTGAACTGCCTGTGCAGTCGAGGTGCGTACTGTACACTTTCAAAGACTCGCTGCAGTAATGGCATTTTTGCTCAAAACGGAGCGAAGCATCTTGATCGCCATCCACATCCAAGCTGTTGATACCCAAACAGTTATTTCTGAAATGTTCCTCTGTGTTAATATTTGTGGTAAAATGTATAATAATTTACTGCTTTTCAGGATCCATATCATAACTCAGTTCAACCAGGGGTTTTACGATTACCTCATAGCCTCGGATGAGCAAATCCTGGATAAAAAGGCCTCCGGTGCTGAGAGCGGCGAAAAGACGGCGACAAAAAAGGAAAAGAGTAAAAAGTAGGTCTGCAAAGTACACGTTGTTAAATTGTTACAACGTTTTGCATGTTTTCTTTGCTTGCTTTTTGTCCGTTTAACAGAATATTGAGTGTTTGTTTCTTGTGAATCATTAAGTCTGCCCTTAACATTTGGTATGTTCCTTCAGGGGCAAAGATACGGAATTCGGTGTCTCCAGAGGTGTGGACTTCCAGAGCATTGCCAACGTCATCAATTTTGATTTTCCCACATCAGTAGACTCCTACGTCCATCGAGTCGGCAGGTAAACAACTTTACAACAGTGTGGTTCGGGCTTCGTCCAACCGTAGATCATAAAACTGTAGTAGTTCCGGTCCTTAAATCCGATTGGACGAACCGTTTGTCCAGCCGTAACACACTTCTGAGCGCTTCACATTTGTATTAATTCCTTTTTTTATAGACCGACTTCTGTGATTTATTCACTAGATGGCGGTATTTAGTTGTCAGTTGAACTGGAGTCCTATTACTCAGCAATCAGTGTTCACTTTGATAAACGGACTAGATTATAAAACCAGATTATTAAAGATCTTTAGATTTTCATAAACACATTTTATAAAAGCAATAAGCCACGCAAGGTTGTGTATTATTGTGAATAAATTACGGGAAAGAGGTTAAACTGTACTCCACTTCAAGTTGTGCATAACAACCCCTCTTTGCTGTGATTTATTCACAATAAGTCCACGCCCTCTCGTACCGTATTCCTTTTTTAAAGTAAATAATTCCTGGAGGGATTGTTACGTGGTATATTTAATAAATCTCAACACTTGAAGTTAGATAGGTGGTATGATTTTGACCATATCTGTAATTTTCATTCTTAATTTTTTAGAACTGCGAGAGCAGACAACCGTGGAACTGCCCTGACGTTCGTCTCCCACTCAGAAATGCAGCTGCTGGAAGATGTTGAGAGTGCGCTCACTGGAGGTAACAACTGTTCTGTTTAGTGTAGGAACGCCCCAAAGTCTTTATCTGACTCCAAAATGTTCACACACCCTACCAGTTAACGAGAGCAAATGTCAGCTGTAGTGCTTACCACGCTCACGGGTGTCTTTAACACACCGCATCCTTAACGTGGGTTTTGGCAACAATCTGCTTCATGCTGGAACATAGTGAGGACCGGAGACAGGAAGTCTCAAACAAAGAAAAGAACATTATTTACAGAACGTTAATGGATCTACGATTGAAGAAAGTAAATGTGACCTGGACCATGATTAACACCCTTTCATCTAAACCTAGATGAATTGGAATGTAGATTTTGAATCAGAGCTTCTCATTCATTACACATCAAATCTTTTATGAAATAGCTAAAAATTTAGACACAGAAATATATATTATAGAATCCAATTTTCATGAGCATGAGTTAATAAAGCAATAAGGCACGAGAGGGAAGCATTTCCGTAGTATATTTTAATGAAAGCTGACCGCAATAATAATGAAATACTGCCATCTAGTGGCCAAATTACAAAAAGCTGTTTTTATAAAAACATCAGAAAACTATTTTGTTTTATATCGCACATTTATACAAATGTGAAGCGTTCAGAGGTGTGGCTTATTGTGCATGTCACACCTAGACAAACGGCTCAGCCAATCAGATTAAAGGACCAGAACTACCTTTTTTTTTGTAATAAGGCTCGAGAGGGAAGCATTATTAAGAATAAACCAGGAAACTGGTGTTATTAGGCACGACGCACAAGCTTAGTACAGTTACATCTCTTTTCTGTGGTTTATTCACAATAATGCAGAACCTCGAGTGTCTTATTGCTTTAATAAAACCCTTACAAATACACTATAATTAAAAAAAAAACAAGGTTTAATGCATAAATGCGTTGACTGAAAGCAAAATTGCTAATAAACTAGTGTTCTGCGACATAATCCAGTCTGTTTATTAAAATAAATTCTGACTGCAAGTAAAAGATTCCGGTTTCTACAAATACTGCCATCTAGTGGCCAAATTGCACAAATCAGATTTAAGGATCGGAACTACCCGTTTTATAATAGTTATATAATTCTGTTCTTTGTGCAGACAGTGGAAATTCTGCTCTGCAACCCTACAGATTTAAAATGGAGGAAATTGAAGGATTCAGATACAGATGTCGGGTAAGCCAAATTTAACCCTGTTTTTTATTAATATTGCATTATACAGAAACGTGTAATACTGATATGTACCCATCTGAATTTTACATTATACATTATTTCATATAGGATGCAATGCGTTCTGTGACCAAACACGCAGTAAAGGAGGCCAGATTAAAAGAGATCAAACAAGAACTGCTGAACTCGGAGAAGTTAAAGGTTTGTGCACGAACACCATACCATTTCAGCTGCATCTTCAGCAGGAACCTCCTCACATTTTTCACTCTTCTGCTGCAGACGTACTTCGAAGACAATCCCAGAGATCTACAGCTGCTCCGCCACGACAAAGAACTCCACCCCGCTATCGTTAAGCCCCATTTAAAGAACATCCCGGACTATTTAAGTAAGAGAACTCATTGCTGGAACTTTTTTTGGTATGATTGTAAACAGTTATAGGTAATAGGTTGATTACAAATGTTCTTATGACTTCAGTTCCCTCCACTTTAAAACATGTGATCAACCCACTTTCATGCCGGAAGAAAAAGAGGAAGAAGGTTAATCTTAAAGGAGTGGACATGCCTTCCTTTAAGGTAGGAATTGATGCGCTGTTTGAAGATTTTTACAGTCGAAGACGTTAGAGAATCTTTAGGTTGGAACCCTGAATTTATCATAGGCAGGGCTACATGGGTAAATTAACAGTTATGGAAAAACCTTAAATGCAAAACTAGATTTTTAAATAAAATTGTGCGTGTGGATTTTATTTCATTAAGTTGTGCAATGTTAAAATA
>JAOUQT010000007.1:11658649-11675975 GCA_025769995.1 Xyliphius kryptos | reverse complement strand
GGGTTTCAGGTTCAAAAAAATCATATTAATATTTCAGACAAATTACCAAAATATTATTGGTGGCCTGTTATTATTCATTACTTAAATATTTACATTGTATTGGCTTTGGGTGTGCCAGAATGTAATACCTGCAGCTGTATAAAAATTGTACGAAAGATCAAATTAGGAAAAACTTTATTCCAGTTTTTATGGGAAATATTTCATCCGTCCATTATTTTACACTTAACCCTGTATTAGGATGGAAAATCCACCCGGATCAGGATTCGATTTTATATATTTAAAAACATTATTCAGTTTAAAGTATTATTTAGTCTTATTTTCACTTTCAGCTTTGTTGTAAAATATCTCTTTCATAACATGAAAACAACAGGAGACTTTATCTGAATTTAGTTTTCCAGTTCTTTTATTAATAAAAAAAAATAAAATAAAAAAAAAACTTACAATACAAAAAGAGTGCATGTGTGCAAAATGAAGACAAGCCAGTTTTATTTACATGTGTAAGTGTCATGCTTTATAAAACAAAAGTCCTCTGTGTCTGACAAATATAGATGTTTGAAAGGGTCACTTTGTTAAAATTGTAAAAAAAAAAAAAATATTAGTAATCACATAACTTATTGTATTCTTATTTACTAAAGTATCAAGAAAGACATTTTTTTAGTCTTTCAAAATGACCCTTACTTATATCTCTGTAAAAAAAATAGCATCCGTTTTCTGACAATGTAAAATGCTGTGTAGGTAGGTCTTTTTTTATTTGGTAATGATTTTTAAGTTTAATAATCATCAATACTGTACTCAAAATAATCTTGTGCTGGCTCTGACTCTTGAAGCTGCCTTTCGGTGGGAACTGGCAGGTCTAAACCATCTGGTGCAAACCAAACGTCAAACCAAGAGTCTGTAGTCTTTGTTATTAATGGTGTGGTTGTAGTGGGGGGTGGAGTAGTGGTTGTGGTGGTGGTTGTAGTGGTAGTGGTGGTGGTTGTAGACATGTTGGCGCGCCTTCTCTGATTTTGCTGTCGACGCGCCTGTATAATGCGGCGGCGCCGCAGGTGCTCCATTTCGCTCTGTCTTAAAATGGCAGGATTTTTTTCTGTTTTAGGTACCAGGACTGGATTGTTGTGTCTTTGGGGAACTCTGATTGTACCACCACCGGCTACCTTATTACTGCCTGCGACCCTGGTTTTGTTGACATCCCGAGTTGGCTTATTACGATTTTGCTCCATAATTTCTTTTATCCGAACCCAGTTGGATTTGGGTAATATAAAGCTGCACCGTGTAGCACCAGCCTCGTAGCCCACCATGCACTGGCGAGTCTGTGATGAATAACCCTCAGCCCTTGCAGTTACTCGATACTCGCCTGGGTTGAGAAGACGCCAGTAATCACCTGTGGAAGCTTAAGGACAAAAGACAAAAGTGTAGAAGCTTTAAATAGAATGATACACTGATGCATTCTCTCATTTTTCCTTGTCTTACTAAATTGTGTCCAAAATGTCCTATTAATTTTCATCCTCATCAATCCTAATGAACTTCCCAGCATCTTCATCTTCCGGCTCCATCTCCTGCCTTCAGTCAGGGCCTCCGTCTCTAAGCTGTACAACGCAGCCGACTTACTATTATCTTTTAACTTAATTTAGGGCACCCAATGGATTTTAACAAGTCTTTGATATGTAATGAGAAACAGTATTATAATGTGTCGACGTAAAGATTCCTCTGGTATCTGGTATTTCTAAGTATGTACAAGGCTGAAACTAGGCATTATGATTTCCTATTATGTCTTTAAAAAAACGTCTTCTCACCTTCCTACGTTTGATGGGGTCGATTGATATCGCCATTTAACTTAAGACGTTATGCTCTTCCAGAGTACCTACAGACCTGAAACATGGCGCCTTCATTCCCTATTACCTTGACGAAATTAACTGCTCCTTACTTTCCTAAATTCAATGGGGTCAGGGTCTTCCCGAGTACCTACAAGGCTGAAACTTTGGCAATTGCCCCAAACCTCACTCTATAATAATACATTTAAGATCTATAAACTCCAAAAGCCATCACAGATTTTCACTTTACATTGTGATCATGTTCACTGTAGCGAAGCACATATTCTGCTTGTCTAATTATAAAACTCATAGAAACATATCAAGTTGTGGACAGCAGTGATTAATGACTCAGAACATTACCTGTTTTAACATCATGCTTGATTCCCTCCACAGATATTGTTGCATTTGCGATGAAATTGCCATCCGCATCCTTTACCACACCTTTGATGCCACGATGTACCTGATCGATTACATTTATTAATTCTGTAATTCATTTAAACATGGTTTATATTGATTTATTACACGGTAAATAGTATGAATTATTACTTAATTATGTTTGTATGGCTGTTTTTTTTACCTGCTCTATAAAGGTCAGGAGGGCTTCTCGATTATTCTCCCATTCCAAAGCCAGCTCACTCTCATGGGGAAATTTGTCGCATCCGAGAAAGATGGAGATCTCAAAACAGTTGGTATGAAGGTAACTGAAATCATTTATGCCTAAAATAATCAAAATTCCAAATTAGATTTATTGCATATTGCTTAAATGAACTTTAAATGCTCTGATTCACCTCCAATGTTAAACACTTGCGTCCAAAAGTTCAATAATGGAACCCCAAGACAATTAGACTAGTCACTCACTGCCTACAACGGGTTTCCAGCTGGCACGATTGATAATGCCCTGGCCTTCTGTGATGTCATCAGTGTGGCATGAGCCATGCTGAGTCTCAGTCATGGTGAGATGGCTGTGGGCATAGGTTGTTGCTAGCCACCGGAACATATTCTCATCTGCTGTTTCACGCAGTGCACCCTCGTTCTGTCTTTGTAGCCGGGCCCATGTCTCTTCATTCATGTGGAAATTTGCCGCTGGGTGCCCGTTACGTCGCCCACCTCTGCCGTCCATGTCGTTGGCCCTGGGTGGCCGCTGCATGTCAAAGGGATAGGTGACAATTTTCTCACCACCCTGCAGATTGGCACCAAGAACGAACGGTGTTCTCTCCATCCAAGAAATAATGGCTTTTGTCTCAAGAGCCACCTGAGCAGAAAATATTAAAAGAGGTTTGTGTATATACGTGATACAAATTAATTTATCCATTTATACATTATCTTCCGCTTATTTCTCTATTAGGGTAGCAGTGGGGTTCCCCATGCCCATCCAGAAGAGAAAATTTCGGGCATTGGGCAGATGCCCTTAGAACAGAGTGCCAATTTACCTCTGACAAATTAATCCATACATCAAAATTCTCTTCAACTTCAAACAAACTTTCAGCATCAGTGTCTGAGTGGGCCGAATAATTTTTGTGCACTTATGTCTTTAGGGGGGGTCTATAACAGCTATATGTCTAACTGTAACTTTTCAGGCTACTACATGCAAATTAGTCCATAATTAGTCCATAATTCAAATTAATTCATAGTCTCCATGGAGACTGGCTATTTATTTTCTATATTTGTATTTTTTATTTTACATTCATATTTCTGCTAATATACTTACATTATATTCAATTCTTAGCTTTTTTTTTAGCTACCCGGAAATAGCCTCTTGTGTGAGCAGACTGTTGTTTAAAGCATTTTACTGCAGATTGTATTACTGTAAATGTGATAAATAATATTTCATTTGATTTGTATATTCTCCTCTTTTAGGAAAGTCACAGTAGCTTTATTCTCATTCTTCCTTCTTACCGAACCATTTAAAAAGTTCTCAGGGATCGGGATGTGGTTGTTTGGTACAATGCGAGGAACCCAGCCCCGGTCTTCAGCACCCCACAAAACGCTGTTAAGGTCAGGAAAATTTTGGAAAATGTCATATCCTTCCTGTGTCCAGTGACCCAGTGCCCAGTTTCCCATTTCTGAGCCCTGAATAACAATGACAGAGCATGAGTTAGTTATAGTATACTATGCAGATAACCTTTAATTTTAATAAATATTCTATACCATTTCATATGCTAGTTCATATGCATCTGGATTGAGAGAAGGCACTAAATGAATGCGCACTCCTTGCACGAGGCGGCGCACTCGTGGGTTGTCATCATTGTACTCTTTGCACAAAAACTGCATGAGCAGCAGGAGGAGCTCTCTGCCCAGGACCTCGTTACCATGGAGACCAGCAGTGTAGCGGAACTCAGGTTCACCTGAAAATCACAAAAACTAGTGTGTTTGTTCAATCTAATAAATCTAACAAATTCAGCTAATAGTTTAAAGGTACGAATGTTAAGTGGAAATAATAGCTCACTAAAAAAAGGGTTTTGTGCAGTTTGGTTAATGTACTTATAACAATGCAGTGTTTTGGGTATCACGTTTTATAAATCCGGAATTTATAATTCATTATAAACACATTCATAAAGCTTTATAACCATTTCATAATGCATTATACCACTTGTCATAAGCCACTGCTTTTTTTTGGAGAGGTAGTGTGCTAGATTCCAACTGCAAGATTCACTGTGGGGAATCGTTTCTTAAAAAAGAGTACAAAGCAACAACAAATCACAGTGTGTGTAAAGGGTGTTGTAAAAAATGCTAACTACATTTATATTAAAGGTACATGATGGCACAGTGGTAGATGCTGTGACCCCAAATCATTACAGGTCCTGGGTTCGTTTCTTAGGTGAAGGACCAGGTCGTCTTTGTTTGTAATTTGGTTCCAGTGGCCCCCATGACCCTTAGTCGTATAGCTTGATAAGTTTTTGTTAGTTATATAAAAGATCAGACCTGTCTCATGTTCTCCTGGGTTGTCTGAGATCTCCATTGCATACATCTTCAGCCCATTAACGCTCTTTCCAATGTTATAGATTCTCGTAATGTTTGGACATTCTTCATTTATTACTTTCATCATCTGTACATTAAAGAACAATCATAAGATTACAGCCAGGTAAGAATGTTTACTACAAATATATACCAGCCAGAGTTAAACGGTAATGTTGTACATGTTCTGAACAAACCAGTGGGTTTAGAGTAATAGGGTGGTCTCACCTGTCTCATTTCCTTGTAGTTGTGATGCCTGTAATCCAAGTCATCACTGGGTGTAACGTCGTTCTCCGTCGGGTAACTGTCTGTTGGAAGGATGCTTTTATTTGAATGAGCAGCTTTTCAAAGCAAAGTAATTTAGCAGACCTATTATTTCAGCTGGGTCTAATTATACTTTAGTGTAATAATTATAAAGTGCACTTCTCACTTGGCAGGGGGCAGGCAAGCACCTCCAGCCTCATGCACAGACTGCCATTCCAACTCTGGGGTAGGATGCGTATGTAACGTGCAACCACTGGGCGCAAGAATTCAGTCTTTACTGGGGTGTCTTTGTCTGCATTTCCGTAAAAGAGCTGCAGTGTAAAAAATCATAATGTTTAATTAAATTGTAAGGAAATAATCCCAAAGGGTCCTAATATGAAAGTTATTAGCAAAATAAGAAATTACAAAATCTAATCACCCATTCAGCATAGCCGTCATGAACCACTGTCCACTCCCGACTGTCATTACTGAATGACACGTAATATGATGAAACAAAGTCATCACTGCAAAAGAAAAAGATTGGTATCAGTTAGAAATCAGCTCGCCAAGACCCCAATCCATCCACGGTGTGATGTTCGTAGGAAATGTAGGAAAGCGAGAACCCGTTTCCCAAAGACATGGTAAGTGATCATAATTTTCAGTCTTGTAGGTTCTTGGGAAGACCCCAATGTGACACTGGAATGCTCTTGAGTTTGATGGCGAAATCAAACAAACCATCAAACTGAGAAAAGTGAGAAGCAGATAATTTTTTTCAGACATGTTAGGTATTCATGGTGGCAAGTTTCAGCCTTATAGTGACAATGGAGGGGTCTTACATTTGATTAAACTCACCATCGAATGTAGAAAGGGGATAATTAATAGGGAATCACGATGCTAAATTTCAGCCTTGTAGATATTCGGGAGGTGGGAGAGTTAGTGATGAGATATTCAGTCAGTCAGTGAGGGCTTTGGTGTTTATAGGTATAGAAAACTTAAAAAACACATTAAAACATAAATTTAGGACTTTATTTCTTACTTTGTTTCCGAGTCCCGCCCTTGTGTGATGACTCCAGTGTACTCCACCTCCCGCCGGGAATCCAACTGAAACCAGTGGTCCTTTTCCTCAGTGTCCGCACACCAGGCCCCTCCATAAACATCCTCCTCATCATTAGAGGCCTGGGAAAATATTGTTTAAAGTTGCACCTGTTTATAATATATATGGATCAAAATGAATATACGACTCAGTAAGGTTACCATTTCAAGGTAATTAATTAATATAAATGGTCTCATCATTAATTATTTGTAACCAATATTTGCAGCATTCTCAATGTTCTTTCACAGTATTATAAAAAAAGCAGTACTGAAGGCACCTGCATGTTCAAACGACCTCTCTGAGCAGCAAATCCATTTTGAGACATAGAGGAGGCCATGATTTGGTCGTCATCTACACGGTGTGATTCCATGCCCAGTGGAGGACATACTGCAACAGGAGAAGTATTTTTAACAACTGCATTAAAGGCTTTAACATGCAAGCTGGCAACAAGAAAGGTCATTTTATTTCATACATAAGTGAGTGCATGCGTTTAAAAGTTCTTGCAGGCTTTGTGGAACTAAAATAATGTCCTGCTTATGTTAGCACCAATCCAGAGTGATCTTTACTGAAATTAATTTAGAGATTTAAACCCTGTCCTATCAGCCGACTGAGTGATATACACTCTTGATCAAAATCTTGAGACTCGGTAAAAAACTGAAAGAATTTGCATTTTGCTCTATTGGATTTTAAGAAGAAAGCGATTATTTTAGCTTCACAATGCTAAAAGTATAAATCTCCGAATAGAACAAAAACTTTTGAGCAGCCAATTGATTTGAGGTGCGTTCTTAAGATTCAACAGTGCGAAATGCAAATTCTTGCAGTTTTTTTCAACTGGTCGTAAGATTTTGATCAGGAGTGCATATAAAAATATTTTTAAATCATATTTGTTCGTGTATTTTTTGCATCAGACAAAAATCACATACTACAGATGAAATGACCTACGAACATTTGCTCTGTTTGTTTACGTGCTGAATGAGTAATTGCTTGGAGTAAGTTATTCCATAGTAGATTTTTTTTTTTCTAAAAAGGCCTTTTGGGAAGAAAAAAATAATTTCAAGAGAGAACAGGATATAGCAGGAGCCAACAGCAATGCTGGCTCAGGTTTAAAGAACGCCCTACGTGCTGAGACTGACTGCAGACCTGCTGTTAAAAACGAAGCAGACTGTGGGGAAAGTTTCAAGAGCAATACAATTTACTGTAGTTTGTTCAGGCAGCATATACAGCCATCAACATAAAAGTACTTCTGTCTACTAGAACCTAATATTAGAACTCAAAATTTTATACAGACCAGTCTTTCCAGTGCCTGCACTTTATTACATAACTGGGAGGGATTTGGGGAACTCACTCTTCGGCTCAGCATTCACAGAAGTCTGCTTTCTTTGTTCTTCTTCTTCTTCCTCCCATTTTTTACGGAGTTTTTCAGCTGTTTATGCAAACAAACCACAAAGACAGTTTCAAATGCTAATATCATAGTAGTCTAATCCATGCATTTGTCTAATTACAGATAAGAGAACATTTTTTGTAGGTAATGAAATACCTGGTAATTAAAGTAAATGACATTTTACATCAAATGTGATGGATATTGTATATATGTATCGCAAAGGAGACAAAAATAAAAGGTTAAAAATGCTGTCTGACCCTTTTCCTCCTTCTCTCGTTGTCTTTTCTCTATGTCCTCCTCCTGCTTCTTGGCTGCAACTGTTTAAAATGTTTAGGAGAGAGAGAGTTATAAAATACGCTATTATGTTTTAAAATAAACCCAATGAGTAAAGTAATTGTCAACATACAATCAGTATATTCATACTCTTCATACGAAGGGATTACAGATGCGGTGGTTGTGGTTTCTTCTACGTACAAACAACAACAAAAAAACACAAAATAAGGGCTTTTTCCCCATAAAGATCCAACACATTATAAATAAAACCTTTACACTATATAAACTGAATTGTTACGACAGTTACTGCCAGATTGAAAGATACTTTTTTTATAAACTGTTTTATATTCCCATTTCTGGAAATGATGGGGCATTTTGTGAAAGGCAATAAAAATAAAAATCTGTGCTCTGTTAGTTTCTTTGAACCATGAACTGACGAAACAAAAAAGCTATTACTTTCAGCTTTCTTACTGACCTACTTTATTGTGTTTTATATATATAACATCTTTGCAAAACACATTTCGTTAACACTTTACGTAAATCCGGTATTCATTCATTTATAAAGTTTTATAAAGCACTCATAATGCTTTATAATACTTGTCTTTGTAAATTACTATAGATGTAATAAATTGTTATAAGTACGTCATAAGGCTTTATAACACAAAGTGACATAATGCATTGTAAGTGATATATTTTAACTTACAAACATCCAAAGAATCAAAAGTTTAAATAAGTTCATCTTATAATGCATGATGTCACTTTGTGTTATAAAGCCTTATGTCAAATTGGTACAACATTAACACAGGCTTATGATGAATGTTATAAAGCATTATGAATAAGTTGCAATGCTTTATGAATACTTATAACACATTTTGAATAATGGATCCATAAACAGTGTTATGCACATTTCTATAGGCTTTACATCACCTTTTCTTTTAAGTACCTTTTTTTAATCCAACTGAAGAAACTATTTTGTGTGTGGATGGTATTTATTTCTGTCTGGTAAATGTAGAGTTTTATAATACTTTTGTCCATGTGAGATATGTCAGATTACCTGGAATGGGTAAATATATTCCAGGATCTTCTGTAGTGAAGGTTTCTTCTTTAGCTTTAGGGAGGTGATCAGGCTCTGGTACTGAAACAGACAAGATTCCTTTATTGACATTATTTATATACACCAGTGTACAGCATAAATCATTGATATATTTGAAGATGTTCCATTTTATTAAATGTTAAGTGTCATGATGCTCAACTGATTACTGTTTTACTTGTAGACATGGCTAAAAAAATAAATGCAAAAGTAAATTGTACGACTTGTTTTTCACACTTTAATTTTTTGCATTTACATTTAGTCATTTAGCGGACACTTTTATCCAAAGCGACTTACAAATGAGACAACAACACAAGTCAGTTGTTCAGGAGAAACCAGCCACACTGTGGTATCATCAATAAATTATTATGACTTAAGTATATATTAAGTGCATCCCAACAAGTGTTTTAGTTGTTTTAGATGATCAGTCTTCTACTACAGTCTAGTTATCGCTGCTGTTGGGTGTTTTTAACCTTACCATGGTGCCAGTTCTCACTTCATATCTTTCACTTATATATATATAGTGGAATGAACTCTGTAGGTCTGCATATGACATTCATCATTTTCATTTTCAGAAAACTCCTTAAGACATTCCTTTTGCTGTCATTTCTTAATCTATAAAAAACTAAACAAGGTGGTATGATGTGGTGGTATAAGTATGTAAGATTAATAATACTGTTGTTTAGTAGTTCCTCCTTAATATGCTGACCTGTGTTCTTCTCACTCTTGTACGTTGCTTTAAATAAAAGTCACAGTAAAATGACATATAACATTTCTCAGAATTGGCATTGCTGCCCTATACTTGTATAGTTATTTTACATATACGGTATGCTCTAATTGATTGATTCTGCAGCTAACTGTATTGTAAATGCCATGGGTTTGTATTCTGTTACATTTGAGTTTTTCTGTGGAAGTAAGTAGTGGCTCCTCTTTCTTTGTGGGAATGTCTGTGGGAAAAGAAAGAAAATCCATTAGTAAAATCGTATGTCAGCAAGATTGAGAGTTAAGGCATTTTAAAAGGAACAATATGTGCCAGCAAGTAAGTAGAAAAGAAATGCATAGTTTGCCTTTCTTCTTGTTTTCTTATAAATAACATCACCATTTTTTATTTCCATCTTTAATCAGGTTAAAAAAATTATCATTAGTATATGTATAAAACCAATATTAAAATGTCAAAAATACATTAAAAAATGCACAAATAATATTCTGGTTAAGTAAAATGTTTTCTCTTCACATTTATCCACAATTATTGGGAAATACTCACATTCTGTATTAATCTTCTCCATTTCCTCCTTTACTGATGCTTCTGTTACTGTCTCTTTCCCGAGTGTTGCTTTTACTGCCTTGGATTTTTTAGTAGGTTTTGGTGGTTTGGGTTTTTTGGTGGGCTTTGGAGGTTTAGGCTTTTTGGTTGCCTTTGGGGGTTTGGGCTTTTTTGTGGGTTTAGGCTTTTTTGTTGGTTTTGGAGGCTTTGGGGCTTTGGTGGGCTTTGGAGCTTTTGGTTTCTTTACTTTGGCCTCCTTCTCCACTGTCTTCTTTTCTTTATCTTCTGTTGGAAAGAGAGAAGAACTCATACAAACTAATGTACATGCTCTAACAGACATAGCAACTGACAGTAGCACAAACTGCAAGCTAATTATTCTGAACTAGTAAATGGGTTAGTAAACAGTAGTCTACTCAACTCTTATTTAACTTATAGAAGCGGTTATAGAAGCACCCAGCACCGAGAGGCGATCAGGCTAACCATTATGACACCATGCCATCCCAACATATTTTATTAATTATTATTATATTTTATAATTGTTTATTATATAGACTTATACCACAACTAATACAAATTATGACTTTAAATCTAAAAGATCTTTGGCTGATTATTTGGGCAGTGGCAGGCTGTGGATTTAAAGAGTTCTGCTGCTATAAAAGACAGCTGTTTGACAGTAATAGCAGCAAATGAAATGAAACGCTGCAGAACTGATTCCAGACCATCAACATAAATCTTGTGATTGAGTTTGCATGTTCACGTTCATGTTTTTTCCCCCCTTAAACATGTAAAGGTTTGGAAGCTAGGTCAGAAATATTCACTTAACTACAGTATATGCATTCAAAAATCTAAGCTCTGTTTTGTGCAAGGAAAGATTATTGTTGAGAAAGCTCTTAGTTCAGCATACTGTTTCCAAAAGCCATCTGCGATTACCATCTACTCCCTCCGTAGTTTTTTAAATTGCTTTTCCATTCAACACCCCCACGGCGGCATGCTTCTGGAAAATGATCAGCACGTCATTCGACTAAACACTGGTTTGTTAGAGTTCTGGCAACAACTTAAGATCTGCATATTTGTTTCTAACATTACAAACTGAAATCTATAATATTTTACTGCTGCAAGTATGTGAGCAGAAGAAGGCGCATTAAAGCAACCTACCTTCTAATACTGGCTGAGGTGATATACTTTTCGGATCATCCATCTGAATGTCTTCCAACTCCAGTTCCCTTTTCTTATCCACCACAGCGGCTTGTCCTCCAAGCCTTCTGCTGGTCATCCCAGGCCTGAGTCTGTCATCTGCCTTCACGCACTCAAAGCTCATTAAAATCCAACAGAGTGCAAAAAAGACAAAACACACCTGCACTTTTGGATTCCGCATTTTCCTTTGTTATTCTGTTAACCTCCTGTTATAGAGACTGTTGCGATGATCTACAGGTTCAGATTTACTCCTGCAGAAGAACCTGTCAAAGTGCAAACAGATGCCTAGCTATTTCCGAATTCCAGTAGCTGGAAACCAGAGTGGAAATTTCTTGTCCAAATATATGTTGAATCTGATCCCGAGGAAATCTTACACTAAAAGGAATCGATGTGGCTGTAAAAACAAGAGTTAAAATGTCCACCAGCTCTTGCTTTTTTGAGCCACTACTTACTAATTCAGCCAAATTCCTCTGTCAGCCCACTCCAAGTGACTGTGGAAAAAAGCTTCAGCGTCTGAGGAGGGTACTGAGAGGAGGTCCGGGGAAAGGGGGAGGGTTTGCTAAGGAAGAAAAAACACTGAGGGTAGAAATGATTTACCCCCGAGTCCCTTTTATTAATGCAATCAAATCCTCTGAAGGTTCTGCGTCAGCTGTTGTTACACGTGGCTTCACTTAATGAAGAGCTCTGGGTTCTGAGATGTTTTCTGGTGTTATTGAGTTCTTAAAATAAGAGGTTGTTAGTCCTTAAAATTTCTGGCTTCCTATCTTTTGCATAGAAAACCTCAGTTTAAATATGCTTGTAGTGGTTTGATGAAGCAAGCCTTGTTTTAAGTCTACTAGTTCCAGTGAAGGCATTCAGTGCATTATAGTTGTAAGTTTAGAGAGGGCGGCATTACTGTGCATTATCAGGATTTATTAAGTTCTAGCAGAATACCTGTGGAGAACTTGACAACAACATGAAAGTTAAGACATTCTTGTTTTTGAATGTGTGATGGTTTCGATGTTTATATATTTCAAATGAACATATTATTACAGAGTGATGTTTGGGGAGATAAAAAATCTGAAATGAATATGTGGAATGAATAAAGTGTGAGTTAGGACTATGGCATCCATGTGGTTGCTTTCTTATATGAATTTATCAGTAGGTTTTCTAAGGACACAATAAGGAACGACACAGCCAAGTTTTAGCTTTGTAGGTATTCGCCAATCAGACCCCAATCCATCCGAGTTGTTGTGTTTGATAGCGAACGAACAATTGAAGGTAGAAAATTGAGAACCTGTTTCTCCAAGACCTTGTAGGTAGTCGGGAAGACCTCAATGTGACACGGGAGAGGTCCTGCGTTCAATGGCAATATTGAAAGAACCATTGAATTTAGGAATGTGAGAAGCAGTTTATTTTTTTACCAGGACATGATGGGTAAACACGTTGCCACATTTTAGCTTTGTAGGTATTCGGGAAGTGGGAGATTTATCAATTGATTTATAAAATTGTTAATTGCAGCTTCAATAGGGCTTCTCTTTATCATTATACTTTTTTTTTGTGTCAACAACACAAACAAGTCTATAATTCATAATAAAAGTTTCCTTCTGTGCAAAGCACGGTTTTTGTGGAGAACGTCTGTGGCTTCCACAGTTCTTTGATGTGACAAAAAGCCTTTGGATTCAAATGAACCTCAAAAATCATGAGGAAAAGCCTTTCCAGAAGACCAAAACTTGTCAGAGATTTAAGAAAAAACAACTATATTTAAATAGATGGTTTTCCGAATGGGATGTCCAGCAAAGTCATACAATAAAAACCCACAAACTTTTAAATGAGTTTGTGCTCGGTTTAACAGTAAAGACACACAACAGGACATTTCTTTCTAGCTGAATCATTCATTTGGTTTGGTCAGAAGAGTGCTCAGTCATTCCATTCTTTTTAAAACATCATGTATGAAGGTAAACACAAAGCAGAACACCCACAAAGTCATAATGGGGTATTTTACCGGCATCTTTAATCTGTTCTTGTTGATTTTGAGTATCTTGTTATTCCCCATAGAAAACTGCCTCATGTAAGTATTTTTATAGGGAGACATCAGACATGCCCTTATCCCTGATAGAAGACAAGAGGGTGCCAGGAATGCTGTTTGTAAAGAGAACATTCCTGTGCTTCACTGCTGTTTCCAATTTACGTTGGATCGCACTCAAAAGGGTGCCAAAATTTAATCAGATCAGAAACATTTATTATGATTGTAAAGTTGTGGTTGAACCATTGTTAAATATTTAACATTAAATAACTGGTCAGTTTTGCATCCAACAGACACTCTCAAGTTATATTTAACACATTTTACAATTCTTTTTTTTTTTTTGTTTTGGTAATAATTTCATAAATTAATAGTTCTTTTAACCTGAAAAAACATCGTATGATCGTTTGTGTCCATCCATGAAAAGTTAACTATATATCCACATGCTGACAGACACAGACAGTAATAAAAACCATGTGTTTGACTGCAGACGAATGAAGGCCTTCTGGACCTGGAATCATTTCAAACTTTTTTCTGATATCTCTCTGGTTGAGGCTGCTAGATGATTGGACTTATGGATCTACTTTACAGTTAGCATGTCTGTTTTTTTTCCATGTCTTGGCTATAGTTCTAACCATCAAACTTTCTATTTTGATGTAAAGTAAAATATCTATCTACTGTATTGGAAAATTCTTTGACCCACATGTAGTGATGTTGTGTGTCCATCAGTAACCATGGTAATGAGTGAAATAAACCAAACACACTTTACTGCAAAAATACATATTTTATTATATAAATGTACAAAATAAACTCCCTTGCAAAAGTATTTTGGGATTTTTTTTTATAAAACGTGACATAAATACCCACAGAAGAAAAGGCATAAATAAAACAACAAATATAATACCCATAATACTGATTTAAATACAACAGATGAAAAAGTTTGCTAATAGTAAAAGATAAACAGCATATTTTTTAAAAAAAAAATGTTGCTTAATCTTGTTCTCAGTCTGCATGCTTTGATTCCTCTATAAAAAAAGCTTTCTGGGTTGACAGTGAGGGTATAAAAAATATTAGTTCTTGATTGTTTTAACACAGCAAAGTGATTGGTACCAACGAAAAAAAGAAGTCTGCATAAATGAACAACCGTTATAGAAACTAAAATAAGCCTTGGTGACATAAAAAGGCATATGTTTTAGAAATTAAATTAGCTTCACAATAGATATTACTCGCTTCTAAAAAAAATGTTTTTGGCCCGAAGACAGTGTTCATAAAAGACTACCAGTATTTTTCCTATTTCAGCATTTTACCCTTTATTATTCAGAGGTCACCATAGCGATAAACTTGCATACTAGACTTGACCAAGTGTTTTATGCCGGATACCTTTTCCTGACATAACCCTCACCCTCTAGCGAGCTTGGGACACACTTTGAGGACAATTTAGAGCAGCCAATTTACATTACATCCATGTTTTTGGACTGTGGCAGGAAACTGGAGAACCCAGACATGGGTAGAAGATGTAAACTCAGGATTCAAACCGGGAATCCCTGGTGCTTAGAGGCAAATGTGCTAACCACTAAACCACCGTGCTGCCAAAAAGTCCACCAGTGGATTAATAATCTATAATTTTAACATTTACCCTCATGTAACCTGTTCAAAAGAATCGACTCCCAACTCTTATAATGCACTGATTCACAGAGTCATTTAGAAAATGTTGTACAAGTGGAAATATAGAGCATTCATTTAGAATATCGGGGTGGTTGGGTGATAATCAAAAGCTGGGAGGAAAGTCTGCGGTGAGTAGAAACTGAGCGAACTCGGTTGATGGCATGACACTGTCCTAAAAGGCAGACATGATGCTGGCATCCGCATGGGTAGCATCGGGGCACACGGGTGGTGGTCCTCCATCCCGCGACCCTCCTGCTCCTTCTTCCACTTTGTGCGCCGGTTCTGGAACCAGATCTTGACCTGAGTCTCGGACAGCTGCAGGCCTGTGGCGATGACGTGGCGCTCGAACACCGAAAGATAGCGGCTGCTCTGGAAGCTTAGCTCCAACACGCGCAGCTGCTCCATTGTAAATGCAGTGCGGATGCGTCGCGCCTTGCCTCCCTTTCCTATGGCACGGTGGCGCTTGCAGTCCGGTTCGCTAAAAACTGCATCGGAGGAGGGACGTTTGGGAAATTCTGCACTCTCATCACCAGAGGACTCGTCTAAAAATGCACGACACAAAACTCCATTAGCAAAAAAACAACATGAGCACAACCAGGGTCGAGTGACCCGTCTGGCAAAGCATCCATTAAGCATCCATTACCTTTCACTTATTCCTCTACTAGGGTCGCGGTGGGGTTCCCCATGCCCATCCAGGGGAGAACATCTCGGGTGCTGGCAGAGACACCCAGGACAGGGCGCCAATCTATCGCTGGACACTCACTCACTCACTCACACATCCACACACTATACAGGGCATTTTAGAGCATTTAGTTTACCTGGAATCCACATTTTTGGACTGTGTGAGGAAATCGGAGTACCAGGAAAAACACCCAGGAAGAACATGGAAACTCCACCCAGATGGGGATTCGAACCAGGAACCCCCAGTGCTGAGAGTTTCCATGTTTCTCCGGGTTTCTCCCACAGTCCAAAAACATGGATTCCAGGTAAACTGAATGCTCTAAACTGCCCTGTATAGTGTGTGTGTATGTGTGAGTGAGTGAGTGAGTGCCCAAAAATAGATTGGTGCCCTTTGCTGGGTGTATCTGCCCAGCGCTTGAGATGTTTACTCCTGGATGGGCATTGGGAACCCCATCGCGACCCTAGCAGAGGATTAAGCAGAAGATAATGGATGGAATAATAATAATAAGAGGAAGAAGAAGAAGAAGAACAAGAACAAGAAGAACAAGAAAAAGAAATGTCTGAGCAAAACAATAGGGTCTCAAGCTAAATAAGGCAAAATATTACTTGCACATCTACATAAAAATGAGTCTGGTTGCTGTAGGAACCATTACCTTGATGAGCATCTTTAGGATAAATTACAAGAATAAAACCAAATGCTCTGTTAATTAAATGAATTAAATGCCCCCGAAAGTTCAAGTGTTCATAAACATCTGGATTTCATTAAGTCCCATTCTAGCCCCACAGACTCGTATGGGTTTGTCAGTAAATCAGTACAATTAAATATAAGATAACCCCCTCACCACTCGTTCCTTTGCTCCTGCACTCGGTGGGGTCCGTACTTGGGGCATCCCGGTGTTTCCCTGTGAATTTGGACGGATCCAGAATGTCTTCTATTGAAAAGGCAGACATGTGTGAAGGCTTTCTGCTCTGCTGCTGCATCTTCATTCACAGCACGCCAGTGGCCGCAGGTTCGAGGGATGGCGCGCGCACAGTGTCCTCGTGTCGGACCCGGGCTCCTGTATTTATACTGGGACAGCACAGCATTTACATTTAAAAGCCCGTATCCAATCAGACCCACCCCCGAAAAAAAGAGAGTCCGGTATGAATAAGCTCGTGTGTGTCGTTATTATAAACGGAGCCCAAACGCACACAGAGCCTGTTAAACTTTAAAATGCAAATGACGCCTCCCAGCGGGCGTCCCTGTGCCCTGCGCGTTTATTGCAGCGCATCTGGTTCAAATGTGCGCCACTTCTTAAAGCGCGTGTAGTTTTTTTGTAACTGCCCGTGTCCACATTTGCAATTGTGTGTGCTGACGACAGAACGGCGCGTGAGTGCTGGTTGTCCTGGTAATTAATCTGCTCTGCGGGAGAGACCTGGAAATCACACAAACATGTTGGAATTGATGTTAAACTGTATTATTTGCTAAACTAATTTACATAATATTAACATGACCTGCTTCCTAACGCAGATTTCTTATAAATATCCTGTATTTTCTGTAACGTTATAATTGGACACCTAAATTCAGCAAGGTGAGTCCCAATACTGTTTACACAATGCATTTCGTCTGTGTCATGGCTGATGGCACCTGCAAAAAACAAAACCGCAAAGTTAGCTTTTTAAGTTGAAATAAGA
>JAOUQT010000007.1:11621704-11633014 GCA_025769995.1 Xyliphius kryptos | reverse complement strand
TGTTGTCTTCAGTGAGCATTTATTTATCAAGTTAGCAAGTCCTAATATGTAATCTAGAACTCATCATGGCATCGTCAGTTTCTTTTTACATGTAAACTCACGTTGCACATTTTTACATTGCACAGGAGGAGATTGCTAAAGATCTGCTGTCTGGAGATGATGAAGAAACTCAGTCTTCTGCTGATGACCTTACTCCATCTGTAACGTCACATGAAACCACTGACTTCTTTCCTAGAACTCTTCGCTGTAAGTCTGGTCATTACTATCAACACCACATACACGCTCCACTCACGGCATCATTTGTTAACTTCTGTGGGCAGATTTGGGTAACGCAGATTTTGGTCATTTTTCCAGGCCTTATTGTACCATGTTGAACCATAAAACTAACATAGCAAGTAGGGGTGTAAAAAAAAAATGCAAATCTGGTTTTGACTTAAACGATGTGCATACGGAAACGGTCTATTTGCAGCACGAGCCGGTTAAAATTGCTAGTCAGTGTGTTGTTGAAATTGTGCCTTTCTCTTTCTCTCTGATTAACTCTCGCAATACTCGTCACAGTCACGTCTGAAAGATAAAACAATGTTAGATGCTATCCATAACACTCAGCAGAGCTTAAAAACTAAAGTTTGGAAGACTGTTGCATTTTACTATGAATGCAAAGTCACATTCAATTTCATCTGTAGTTCAACAAACTTCAGCACTTATTTGGTGAGACAACACGGGAAAACTGGCAAAGAGGGCGCTAGCACCATTAGTGCAAAGACATGACCAGATTAAAACAGACATGCAGGGATTCTTCCAGCCAAAATTCGACAACAACTTAGCTATGTAACATGCAATATGTTACATTAATAAACAGGAAGTTTCTGAATTCACGTGTAAAACTAGTGTATACTTGTTCGCTACCATTTCAATAATCTATTTGAATGCAAGAAAATAACATTTATTTGATTAAATTTAGTCATAATGTGAAATGATCGTCTCCTTATATTATTTCATATCCTATTATAGTAAACCAAATTGTGTCAAAATCCTACTTGATCAAATCAAACCTACCCGGTCTAATTTAAAATGCATTCTTTCTGAATTGTGTCATCTGACATGTTATTTATTGGACAGATTCACGCCCGTAATAAAATGAGTTTTCATTAAAAAAAGTCAGGATGAACTCTAAGGCCTAAATGTTTACATACTTGGGTATAAAAGTAATGGTACAGTGTTCACTCGCTACTTTGCGGTTCCATCGTTGTAGACTCGTTCTTTTGCTAGTTTTAAACAAATATTAATGTAAAAGATTCATCGTGGAATTTTCACTATTCAATTCGAATTTTGTGCATGTGTTCGTTCTTTCGCTGTGCACAGCGTCACCATGTCTTTCTTTTCACTTCACATCAGCATGTGATGGTCATGAGTGCGTAGAAAGGCTTTAAAAATAGTTAAAATAATGTATAAATATTAAAATGCATGGTACCTCTATTTAGCAGATTTTCACCTATTGCGGATGGTCCTGGAACGTACCACCCGCGATAAGTGAGGGAACTGTATAAGGCTGTATAACTCCATAGAAATAATATCTAGTATTTCCCTAATTTTTGTTTTGCTTCTGCAGCCAATGCTATGTATGATGGAGATAAAGAATCTGAAGGTGAGGAGGATGGTCTGAACACGGAAGATTCTCGAAAGGTACGTCCTGGATTTTAAAGCAATTTTCCGAGACTATTGTTTCCAAGAAACCAAACTCCAGTAAAATTACAAACAAATGATTTTGTTGGAGATCAATTCTCATCTTCAAAATCACACATTGGTAACTGACTGCTCTTGCAGAATATTATTTGGATAACTCCTAGAAAATGTATTATTATCCAGCATCTTTAATGATGTCATTTGAGGCAAATTTAAACACTCACTGGCAACTTTATTAGGTACACCTATATAATCAGCCTATCACATGGCCACAAATCATTGCAATAAGGCATGTAGAGGTGGTCAAGACAACTTTCTGAGGTGCAGACTGAGCATTTGAGTGAGTTTGAACGTGGCCAGATGGGATGGTCTGAATATTTCAGAAACTGTTGAGCCACTGGGACTTTCACACAACTTTTTCAGAGAATGGTTTGGAAAAAAATATCCGGTGAGTGGCAGTTGTGTGGGGGGAAAAAATGTCTTGTCGATGTGAGAGGTCATAGGAGAATAAGCAGACTGGTTCAGGATAGTAGAAATACAACAGTAACTCAAATAACCACTAATTTCAGCCAAGGAATATAGAATCGCGTCTTTGTTGAAAGCATGCCATGAAAAATTAAGGCAGTTATGAAGGTGAACGGGGAGTACTTTTACTAGCAATGTGTACCTAATAAAGTGGCCTTGAGTGTATATTCATTATTATAATGTTTAAGACACTGTTGCTAAATCAAATGTCCGTACATGATTATAGCAAACATCCTAGTTATGGATCTGTGTTAAGAATGTATCGCATTTTAACAGGAAATAATGGTTGGACCACAGTATCAAGCTGAAATTCCCCCTCTATGCTGTTATAATGAACACGAGAAGGGTAAGTTGACAAGTTTAACTTTTTGATGCAACCATAATAAACATTAAATGAGTTTTGGTTAAAAAAAGTGTGACCTTTAGAAACGGCACATGGTTACGAAATGAGATCAGTTATGTTCACATCGGTTTTCCAAGCTTGTAGCCAAAGTTTTAAAATGTTTAATAGCAAATGCTGCAGAAACTTCCAATTTATACAGCGCCAGTTAAGCGTCGTGTTCTGTTCAGCCTTGTTTTCTTACTCCTTTACTTCATATCGCCTTAGTGTTGTGCTTACACCTATAGAGTTGCTATGAAGCCCTGTTAGCTTGGATGCGTGGATAACTTCATGCAGGTTTTCCGGTATAAAACAGAAATTACAATATAGACTTCAGCGGCTGTCGTACAGCTGCAATAAAATGTTTATGTAATTGTCACTGAGTCAGTGTTTTAGCGTCCTGAGTTTTATCCAGATATGCAACTCTCCATATTTATAGATGATTTTTGTAATGGCACCACACGTTATAGTTTTAATATTCATAATGAAAATGATAATTAACACCCCTTGTCATCTGACATCCGTTTGTTATATACAGTTGGTACAATTCAGTAAACGGTGAGACATTTTGTATTTATCAGATGCAATGTAAACATAATTCACAAAGAAACACAACATGGCGGCATAGAAATCTCGCAGACAAGTGCCTTCTCTGTATCTAAATATAAACTGGCAATAATGTATAGTCTACATGGAGGCTACACCAAAAAGTATTGATTTTTCTCTGCTATATTTAACATGATATTGTTTAATTTTCAGTTTACGAGAATGAAGATCAGTTACTGTGGCAGCCCGACATACTGCCAGAATCAAAAGTCAAGGACTTTTTATATGAATCCACTTTTTCCTGTGCTGATGGTGCTATACGGGACCGGAAGAGTATTGTTAAAGACAACGAACAGGTAAAGAGTTAGAAATGATGATTTTAGAGGTTTAATATCCATTTTAAACCTTGAAATATAATTATCTATGATCTACATAACTGAAATGGTGAGAATTGGTGAAAGTAAATAACGTGTTTCACTCTGCAGGCTTTGTATGAGCTTGTTAAATGCAATTACAATGTCGCCGAAGCCCTTGAGAGGTTCCGTAGCAAAGAAAAGTCATCAAAAGGTATGTTAAATTTGCAGAATGTTAATTATAATTGTGTGTAGTTTAGTGTGTGGCAAAATGGAACTAATATACATTTCCCTTCAGGTGATATGCCACCATGGACGGAAGAAGAGTGCAGAAACTTTGAACATGCACTTCTTTTGTATGAGAAGAATTTCCACCTAATTCAGAAACACAAAGTAAGATAAAGTTCTTAATTTCCCAGGCATTATTATGATGATGATAAAAATAAAAATGAAACCGATGGCAGGGATTACCAGGTGGTTAAATAGCCCATGGCCTTGTGGAAGCAACCCAAAATCATACTCCACAACAATTCATGTCTCAGGCCGACAAATACGCTGGTGCATATTCCTCCAATCACTAAACAGTGTTGGTCCACGGGCCATGAACAGACAATTTCAGTGCCTCACTCATTAAAAATATAGCTGAAATCTGTAAAAGTAGCACAGTTCGGCGACCAGCCTCGACATGATCTTTTTTCATGGGACACTGACAAAAGGACACTAACACAATGAAAAGTAGTCTGTGTGCAGCTTATATAACAGTGTAAATTTATTATTCCCTCAAAATAACTAAATATACAGCCATTAATGTCTGAACCACCGGTAACAAAAGTCAGTACACACTTTAGTGAACGTTCCCGAAGTTTCAATATTTTGTGTGGCCACCATTATTTTCCAGAACTTTCCTAGGCATGGAGTTTACCAGAGCTTCACAGGTTGCCACTGAAATGCTTTCCCACTCCTCCATGACGACATCACAGAGCTGGCAAATATTTGAGACTCCTCCACCTTGTGCTTGAGGATGCCCCAAACATGTTCTATTGAATTTAGACTGGCCAAGCATGTCTTGTGTACAGACTTCATAAGAGGCTTTCTACTGGGGTGACGGCCATGCAGACCAATTTGATGTAGTGTGCAGCGTATGGCCTGAGCACTGACAGGCTGCAGTCCCCCACCTCTTCAGTTTCTGCAGCAATGCTGATAGCACTCCTGCGCCTAGCTTTCAAAGACAGCATTTGAATGAGAAGCTGAGCACGCGCAATCTGCGCAAGGTCTGTTCTGAGTGCTTGTTCTTTTAGTATGGCCTGCTATTTTAAAACGCTGGATATTCTTGGCCACTGAGCTGCGGCTGAGTTTTAGGGGTTGGCAATCTTCTGGTAGCCTTGGCCATCTTCATGTAGCACACCAATAGTCTTTTAAGATCCTCAGAGTTCTTTGCCATGAGATGCCATGCTGGAACTTTCAATGTACGGTAGTATGGTTTGTGTCAGTGTTGTCCCACAAAAAGATGCTTGAATATCTGCAGAAATTTGACGTGTGTGTGTGTCTGTCAGTCACATCATTTGGATTCAAACAGTTCAGGAAGTTTAACAATAGCTTTTCAACTCAAAATGTAATTGTTTTGAACATTACTGCCTGTTGCCTGTATGAAACTTGCTCTCGCCATACTTTTGAAACTTGTCTCAAAACTCCTACACTGCTTCACGGATGGATGGCCGTCATACAGTGTACAATTTTGTGATGTAGTAAACGTTATTGATGTTGGATTTGTGCCAGGGAATATGCATGTTTTAAGACTATATGACAGTCATACAATTAAAAAATTACCATTTTAAATTGTTTTTCTAAAGGTGTCCACGAGGACTGTGGCAGAATGTGTTGCATTTTACTACATGTGGAAAAAGTCTGAGCGCTTTGACTATTTTGTCCAACAAAACCGATTTGGGAAAAAGAAGTTCAGCAGCTATCCTGGTGTAACGTAAGTTGTGAAACTGAGCGAAAACGTAATTATCCATTGTGTGTGTGTGTGTACAGTATATAAGATAAATAATTAAAAGCCTCTTATTTCGCTGTTGTAGAAGCTGACTTGTGCTGATGTTTTGTATTGTCACTACAGGGACCTAATGGACCGACTGGTGGATGAAGCCGAAGGTCTGGTGGAAGGCTCTGGCTCGGTCTGCTCTAGTAGCAGTGGCAGGATAGAGGCTTCAGCTGACCAGCAGCTCAATATCCTCAATTCCATCACTGCCAGTGACCTCTCCGGTGAGTTTGGGGTCATTATCATGCTGGAACACTGCCCATGGCTTCTTTAAATCTCGCTGCTTCTTTACAAAAATATGGCTTTAAAAACTAAGAGTATTCCAGGAAAAAGGGGCAGGCTCAGAAGAGACTAAGTCCAGGCAATCATGCTGGAATCCAACACGCACTATTTATTTGAATTCTTTAAACAAGATCAAGTATTATTTTACAGTATAAAATAAATTTTAATTAATCTAAATGTGTGTTTTTTCTAATAATCCTATTGGTAGCCCTTGTTTTAGTAAAGTGTTTTATTTCAAATGTCTGGTTGTATAGCAACATGGTTATTACGGCATAGTTAATACATATATTACATTGTTTAACCTTTCAAGAAATTTACTGTACCATATGAGACTTGACATGGATTGTCTTGTGTCCTACAGCATTAACGAACAGCGTGGCATCAGTGTGCAACCCCAGCGATGTTGCCTGCCTCGACTCATATAGCTTCTCAACACTTGACGGCCTCCACCGCGCTTCCCTGAGCCATAGTGAGCCACTCGGCTTCTCTCCAAACGGTGACTCGGACTGCCTCAACCTCCTAGATGCTGGCTTCTACCATGCGGAACTGGGGCAGCTGAATATATGTGGTGAGGATTGCGAGAGGCCCCCTGCAAAGCGGCTTAAAATGGGCCTGTCTGAGCCCTTCCTTAATGACCGCAGCATGGCAGTGGACTTCACTAGCACCAAAATGGCCGTCTCTGTAACTGAATTCAGTGAGTCAGGCAGCTACATATCAAGCCACGCACTGCATCAGCACAAATCCCTGCAGTCGGAGTAAAACTCAAAAGCCTTCCTCCACTTCAAACTTGGACAATGTACATAGCTGCTCTGTGGAAATTCTATTCCCGGGGTTATTTTTTTTTTTATGTACGTACGTGTGTGTGTGTGTGTGTGTGTGTGTGTGTGTGTGTGCATATATATGTACAGAATAATTTTTTACTATGACATCAGTGATGTCTTATTGTACAGACCTTAATCTTGAGTTCTCAAGAGTTTAATAACAGCCATTTATTTTCAGTACATATTTCTTTTTTTTTTTGGAAAGTTTCACACCTGTCCCGTCCGAATACTGTGGAAACGGATCCTGTCGTGGGGTGAAAGGTTAAAGCAAGTTCTTTAAACAAGAAAAAGTAGAAAGCTGTGTTGTTTTTTTTTTTACTTCTTGTGTCTACATTTTCTAGCTACAGTGCTAGATATGCCGAGTGGTACTAGAACCTCCACCTAACTGGACTCCTGAATGATTTTGTTTAGGGGCAAACCTTTTTCTGTAAGTGGAGCCACTGTGCCTCAGGAAGGAGCACAACTCTGAGCTGCAGTTACCAGTGAATGTTCATCTTCTCGATATGCATCCAGGTGGCCCTGTAAGGAACTGGCTTTAGGAACTATTTAGAGATATAAATATTACAGATTCACATGTTCATTTTTTTTTTATCTGGTCCCTTGAAGATTTAGCAAGTGTTTGTACATCTCTGTCAATAAGCCGTTTCATTTCTCCTACTATATTTAAATACTTGTAGATTTTCATCAGTCAAACAGAAGGAAACAAACACACCACGGATTCATGCATTTTCTTTTGCAATTTGATGTTTATATTCTTCATTGCGCACATTTGTTTATCATTTGTTTGGGGGGGGGTATTTATTTGCTCTTAACACCATTGGACTGCACAATAGGTCACTAAACTAGCAGCAAATCTTAGCTGTACTCTTTGAATTTGTGAAATTTGCTGGCACGTGTTTTTTTTTTTTCCTCTATGTTCTGCCTCGAGTGACTGCGTGTATGAATTGAAGGTGAATTGTTTGCATGAATCTAAGTAGCTGCAGGCGCTGTGTTTAGGATTCAGAAGTTCATCGCTGTGCTTTATTATGTATATATGGAGTGATTTCCTTCATTGTGTGGCCTGGTCCCGTGTTCTCATCGTCAGTGCCAGGTCCCCTGCGCCCCCCCACTATAAAGAAATATGCTCTATATCTAACCGCTCCACATGAAATTGATCTATGCATTTAGGGCAGTGATGTTTGACCTGCACATTGTCGCAAATTATTAAAAGTAATGGTACAGTTTACACATCTGTACCGTTTTAGACTGATTATCCTCATTCAGCAAGCTCGCTTTAAGTTTTTACCGCAATCCAGTTATTCCACCAACTCCTCCGTACTCTCTCATGGCAATAATTTGTAAATATGTACAGTAAAAAAAAAAAACCTTCCCACATTCTCCGACTCTGTAAACAGACTTGAACTTGAAAATTCTGTGCTTTTGAGTCTGTAACTCGAGTATTCCACAGAAATGCCTTTACTTGCTTTTATTTAGACAATTATATATAAATATTATATATACATATCTATTTTTCTTTTCTGTTGGATTTGCTTTAAAAGAGATTAGCTTAAGAAGTTTATTTATTTATTTATTCACGTACACTGCAGGTGGGTGTAGTGTGTTTAGAGGTTCGTGCAAAGCTCGCAGAGTGTGGTCCAGGTCTGCACCCCTGTCTTCAAAGCAGGAGTCAGTGAAGTAGTTGAATGTACAGTATTATGACATTGTAGCGGTTTACTGAATGGGTCAGGGAAGTAAGAATGTTTTGCAGGTTAAGGCACAGGCCCAAGTTTGCAGTTCTGCCTTAACATTCATTACACATTCAGAATCATTGCATGTTCGATCTACCTGAAAAAGACACAGAGACAACGGCCTCTTTGAGTGATGGACGTTTTATAGACTAAAGTGTTTTGCTAAAGATTTGTAAAAAGAGTGACTCGAGTACGGTTGTAATTCTCCATTTTTGTCTTATTTTTTTGTTTGATACTTGAAGGATGTGCATTTATGCCATTATTTAACACTTAAAAAAAAAAAAACCAATACTCGCGTCCCGTAGGTTGTGCAATTCATTTCTCATTGTCCCCCAGGGATTAAGCTGAGCTTTAGGAAATTGTGTTTAAGTTACTTATGTCCAAAGTGCTATGGAATGAAAGTGCTAGCTTAAAAACGGTTGTAAATGTCTACTTGGTTCTTTGCGACCAGATGCAAACGGAGCTATTGTAAATGTAGGGACCCAATCTTTTGTTTATTAAATATTTGTTTCGAGTAAAACGGTAAATGTTACAGTTAATTATTATTTTATTTTTTACTTATTACTTAAAAAATGTAACTAGAGTTTAATAGACAATCAGACACCAGTTATTCGAAAGAAGGTTTTATCATTCATAATGTTTGTACATAGTCATTATTTCTGTTGCTTTTTATTTTCTATTTTACATTATAATTAAATAACTGGCAACCGTTCCAGGAATAAAGTTCTGGGAATATTAAGACTGGCTTCTGAGCTTTTATTTTATTTGTCTTTAGTCAAGGTTTATTGAAATGAGATGAAGGGATCTGAAACACACGCTGCAGATTATGAGGATTTACTTCCTCATTTTAAGCAGCAAGGATTTTTAAATACTGTGTAAAATTGCCACTCTGTCACGGTGCGGCCATTTTAACTCCAGAAAAAAGCATCGAGCAATTTTAAACCTTTCAATCGTCAGGTCACAACAAATTCCTGCTGAAACAATACTACATTAGTGCGATGATTGTAGCTGGGACTGGTTTGAGCTGGTTCTTTTATAATAGTTGAATATTTGTATAATCCAGCCAGAACATCGGCAGTCATAGGCTCTCTGTTACCGCCATGTCATGATACACACATGCCTTCAGCTGTGTTTCATGCATGGATTGGTTAAATATGGAGGACCAATCCCTCTCTGTGCAAACATAATAGCAAATTATTGGATGTCTTTTCAAGGATTTCATGATAAAAAGCTTAATTTGAACCTGAAGGCAGCAATAAATCTCAAACACAATTTGCACCAGGTCCGTGTTTAACATCGTCTTTGTATTACTTCTTTCAACAACTGTCTGAAAACATCTGTAAAGTGAGGAGAACAATTGCTGGCTCTTTTTGAATCACCAGATATTTTCTATTGTTGATATCTGGACTGCAGGCAGGCCAGTCTAACACCTGGACTCATCTTTCCCTCTTTGAGACTCTGGACATTTACTAATTCAAAGTATGCCAAGTCCATACTTTTGTTTATTTATTATCTTCAGCATCAACTGCCATTTTAATGACAAGAACAAGGTCATACTCATGACCTCACGGGGAGAACATGCATGCAAAGGACAAATGAAACTTGGACTAAACCCGGGTGCTTCTTGCTATAAGTCATATAGCTTGCACTTCCATGTTTTACAGTCTTCACAGCTTACTGTGGCTTAAATGGAGTGAAACACTCCTGACCTCATCTGTCCATAGAATGTTGCGCCACTTCTCTTTGGGCCAGTAAATATGTTCTTTAGCAAACTAAACTTTTTAACAAGTCATTTTTAGAAATGTTACTTTACCAGGGTTTCTTGCAAAGAAGACGCAATCATCTAGGTGTCTTCTGATTGTTGCAGTACTCACAGGCAACTGACGAGCCTCCTTATATGCTTTCCCCTCTCCAATCAACTTCTAGTTTTTATACTTGAGTACAATGTCTGGAATTAGGGTTAAAACTAGCAGATTTTCTGCCCTCTTTCTTTAACTTTAAGGGCCATAGATGACACCATTTCTTCACAGAAGGAATGACCACTGAACTCCACACTGCTGGACGCCTTTTATTAAACTGCACCCAATTATCATCAGCAGACACCATGAAATATATTTCTGTTAGTTTCCCATCATGCGGCTGCACGTAACCATGCATTTCCCTCTCTGCTGCATTATCAGCAAAATCAGTAATTAAACGCATGAGTGATGTTAGATTGTGTCTGTAAAGACATTTTGCTTACTTGTAATCTACAAGACGTCCTAATAAGTGTAAAAGTTTGGGTGCTTTTGTTTGCGCAATGACAATTTAAGCATAAAAATAAATAATAAGAGAAAAGAAAACCATGTACTGCCTTAAACAAGTTGTATGGTTTTCAGGAATCATGCACAATGGTGTAGTAATTGGAGAAAAGTTCTTCACCCTGTATAATCTCTCTTAATGACACCAGGACAACACAGCGCAGCCTTCTGAAAGAGAAACCGGTTCATAATTAGTGACGATCAACGAGGTCGCTCTTAAAACCACAAACGCTTTCATCAAAATTGCTCTGGATCAACTGTAACCCGTCCTACCTTTGGACGTTAGGTCTGTAGTTAACATTAGGGAGATACTGGCGAAGTTCGACGGGAAAATCCTCGGGCACGTCAAATTCCTGATAGCAGACGTTGGCAGATTTCTCTGGGGGATGAAAAGAACAAGATCACTGCAGTATCTGCTAAAGAGAAGCGAAAACATTTTACTGTTATTCCTCATAATTCTGTTTTTTTTTATTATTCTTCAAAACACGTGCGGGAAAATGCAGCCTGAACCATACACTGTTACAGACTGTATATAACCGGGCTGTCGATTGTTGGTATATACACTTAATTGCCAAAAATATTTGCTCACCTGCCTTGACTCACATCTGTATCTGCTGCTCTCTGCTCTATGCAGCTCTCTGCGCACTGTTCTTCAG
>JAOUQT010000007.1:11391418-11406709 GCA_025769995.1 Xyliphius kryptos | reverse complement strand
GACACACACACTACTGAGCCTCATTTGAACTTGTCTTGAGGAATTTCCACTGAAGTTGGATCAGCCTGTCATTTGATAAACGGAAAAGCCCTCACTCACTGGCTCATCACTAACTCTCCCAATTTCCGAGTATCTACAAAGCTGAAATTTGGTACCTTGATTACCTACACTACCATGTTTACTCTGCCTAACAAGGAAGACTCCACCGTAGCTCCTTGGCCACCCAGATAAATGTTAATTTTAAAGTAACCAACAGCGTAGTGCCTAACGGTTTGTAAATGGCTTAGAGTTTGATCATAATTGAGTTACTTGATATTTGGTAAACGGGCACCTAATTTGCATAAGCAAAGAAAGTCTAAGCTCATTCAGCTAATGAGGTTCAGCTAATCCCAGCACTCAGTCACCAGTGTTCCCTTATCTTGGCACATTATTCGAAACGCCTGCATTTTTTTGAACACAATGTACTTCAGTGCTAATGTATGTGCTCTGGTTGTTCTTAGCATTTAGATGCCACATACTGTTCATCCTGAGCTGCTTTTGTTTCACTAAGACGACCTTTTTTGCCTGCTGTACTTGCACAGAGGAATCCGTCCGCCGTATTTAACCCATTCGTGCGGTGTTGCGCTCTGTCGTGCGTATCCCATGGTTTTTTGGTCTTTTATATATAGAGATACTAATCAACATATTATTCCCCCTTGCATCCCTCACCAGCTTCTGACCGTAGAACGCTCTGGGTTAAGAACTGCATGACTGAGCAGCAGAACATCTTACGTATCGTACAGGAAAAGCATCTGCAGGATTGTGTGTGTTTTGACCATGTGTCAGACTTGTGTTCACTCAGCTTAGTTCCTCGGTGAGAAATCGGAAGGCAAGTTACAAAAATGAAATAAAGGATTGCGTTTCAGGTCGAATATCGTTGTTTGAATATCTGAGCTGAAAACGAGACCCCTCCATAGTTGTTTTCCACGTTTAACCCCAATTAGGGGGTATAGACTTTCATTTATTCATCATCATTCGCTTAATCCTGTACTAGGGGCACGGTGGGGTTCCCCATGCCCATCCGGGGAGAACGTCTCAGGCGCTGGGCAGATACACACAGGACAGAGCGCCAATCCACTCACTCACACAGCCACACACACTATACGGGGCAATTTATAGCACTCAATTTAGCTTGAATCCATATTTTTGGACCGTGGGAGGAATCCAGAGAAAACCCACGTGGACACAGGGAGGACATGGAAACTTCTCCATTATTTACTAAGGGTTCCAACAAATACCTGCGTTTTACCCCTTATTATTCAGTGGTCGCCATGGCAACAAGCTCGCATATTTGACTTGGCCAAGTGTTTAACGCTGGATGCCCTTTCGGACATAAAGTTCACCCCCTTGGGACACACAGAGTATGGGGTCAATTTAGAGCAGCCGGTTCAGCTTAAAGGCATGTTTTTGCACTGCAGGAGAAAAGCACGCAGACACGGGGAGAACATGAAAACTCTTGAATAATTGTGATGATAGTTCTACGTCAGCATTAACTTTCATGACATTCTAGACAGGGGTGAGCGGTAGGGATAATAATGTCATGTCCACATACTTCTGTTTTTGACAAACTGACATTAAAATCACTGCATTTTTACTGCTTTTTTTTACTGGATACCAATTATGCAGAAGCCATATATTTAAGTATGAAAGGTTTTACTACAGCAGCCTCATTCTTTCATTCATCATATTATATTCCGCTGAATCCTCCACTAGGGTTGTGGTGGGGTTCTCCCAGCAACATTTGGGATACACCCAGGACAGGGCACTTATCCATTACCACAGACACTATATGGGGCAATTTAGAGCATTCAGTCCACCTTGAATCCGTGTATTTTGGACTGTGCGAGGAAACCCATGCTGACATGGGGACTCCAGATTGGGATTCGAACCGGGAAGCCACCCTGCCGCCCTGCATGCAGTCTCAGTTATAAATCCAGAAGTTTCAAAATAGAGTTTCCGTTCAGCAGAGAGCTTCTGAATGGCTCCTTAGTTTCTGTTTACAGTAATTTCACAGTGAGGGATAAAAAAAGACCGAGCTGCACTAAAGAGCGGAAGTTGGGAAAGGAACAACTTTCATACATAAATCTGTCTTGTTTTGGTAGCAGCCTGTTCACTCCACACCTCTGGATTAAAAAAATATATATATTTATAAAAATATATTCTAAAGCACAAAAATAAATGTGTTTTAAGTGAGCACACAGCTGTTCTACAGTCCTTTGCTGCCACCGTGTGGACAATATAGATGAGTCATAGACCACAAACGAAAACCACCGCTTTAGAAATTCTAAAGTTAGAACTTATATAGTCAATAAAAATGAAAAAAAAAAACTGAAACTTTAATACAGCAAGCAGGAAAGTGAAAGATATATTGGCTTTTATTTATTTTATCATCTAACTGCCTACTAATAAACCCGAAATCACCACATGTGTACAGTGCCAGTGAAATGTTAGGACACGCCCCCTTCTTGCTCAGTTGTCTGGCTCCTCCACTTACCATATAGATGGACTTTGTAGTTTTACAATTACAGACGGTAGTCCATGTGTGTTTTTGTTTTTGTAAGTCCTCTGTTGGTCAGGAGCATCAAAGAGCGGGTCGAATTTGGGTGGTGGATTGTTTATTGTCAGTTCTGCAGTGATGTGATGTCATGAGGGGGTTGATTTAAACACCTCAGTGACACTGCTGGGATAGGAATAACACACCGACCAATTAATACCCGCACTGTGGTGCTACTATTGGGGTCCTGGCAGTACACAGAAACAGATGGACTACAGTCTGTAATTGTAGAACTACAATGTCCATCTGTACTGTAAGTGGGGATGATACAGTGGACAATCCGTGGAGGGAAAAGAAGGTTTGTCCAAACTTTCGACTGGTACTGTACTACGACTTTATAATAAAAAATACCAAGTGATGATTCCTGGATAAATTATGTGATTTGATTTAGAGAACCAAATAAAGACAAAAGGCCAAAAATGGTCAACAAAGCGACTCTAATCAACAGTCTGTAAGATTTTACCCTGCGGGATTCACTTACTGATAAAATCAGCGATGCAATTATTTCCTGCATTCCTCGTGTGGAAACAACGCCAAATTTGGAAAACACGCATGGTCCGATTTTGATACCCTTGAATAGAATGACAATATAAATAATTAAAAAATGCGACTTACTGATGTTTCTAAGTGAAATTAGTGAATACAAAAGAACTGATTTAATTTTACTGCATTTTTACATTAAATTATAAAAAAAATATATTTAAAAAAAAAAACAAGGTAAAATTATTCCATCCATCCATCGCTGGGCACTCACTCACACACACTATAGGGGCAAGTTGGATGTTTTTGGACTGTGGGAGGAAACTGGACAACCCGGAGAAAACCCAAACAGACACGGGGAGGACATGGAAACTCAGCCAGATCGGGATTCGAACCAGGAACCCTCAGCACTCAGAGAACGTGCTAACCACTAAGCCCCCGTGCCGACCGGTAAAATTATTGACCTACATTTTAGACATTGAAAATTTTGGATGTTCATAAAGTTTATAGTAAATACAAAGTAAACGGATATTTACAGTTACATTCGTTAATTCAGCAGATTTATCCAAAAAGGGACTTTTAGAACACAGAGTTGACCATACCGCCCCCTGGAGCAAGGAGTTTTAAGGGTCTTGCTCAGGGACCCCTATTGGTAACTTTAGTAGATCTTGGATTTGAACCCACAACCAGTACTGAGCCAACCAGATGGACTTACTGACCTTATGTTGTTATTATACATTTTTTTTGTATCGGTAAATATGGACACCTGACCTCTAAACAATCTGTACATGTCTGTCCTACACTGTGATGCTGCCCGCCGCTCAACGAGGATAAGTCTCCCACTGAGCCTTGGTCGTCTTAAGGTTTTTTTCCTAAAAAAAACATAATGGAGTTTTGTCTTGCCACTGTCGCTTCAGCTTGCTCTTAACACTGTAAAGCTGCTTCGGGACAAGTGTTTAAGTTTAGATATTCCGTAATCAGATGTGTCATCAGTGCATGATCCATTCCTGTGCTCACCATCTGTATGGAGTTACAGTTGGGTGTCTGATGTTTCAGTGATGGCAGACGTTGGTCCCTTCGAGTTGAGAGATGAGTGTTTGGTGTCTTCGGTAAATGCTTTTTCAAAGATCCGTCCGAGAGAGAGTTTGACCTTCTCTTTAAAATCCTGCCCCATAAAGACGTACAACACGGGGTTAATACAACTGTTGAAGTACGCCAACGCGATGACCAGAGGGTCCAGATCCTGAGCCAGACTTGAGGTCCATTCTCCTCCATAGACGAACGCCAATCCGATCACATGGTACGGTAACCAGGAGAGAAAAAACGCCATTATGACGGTCATCATGATGCGAAACGCCCTTCCTGCTTGGAACTGGCTTTTGCTTACCCTCCGAGCAATCAGGGTGTAGCACCACACGATGGACACCAGAGGGATCAGAAAGCCGACCAAGAACCGGGTCACCGTCAGCGCCTCATAAAGCCGGTCGTTTTCAAACCCGCATCCCGTATCGCTAGAATTTCCAGACCAAAAGGTACAAAAGGTCTTGTTGAAGTCCTCATCTGTGAAGGTTTCGCGCAGGATTACGTTGGGCAAGCTGAGCAACATGGCCAATGCCCATGCCACTGCACAGCATGCCCACGCCAGCCTCAGGGTCCGGTTATTCTGAGCCCAGACCGGTTTTACGACCTGGACGAAGCGATCCAGGCTGATGCAGTTCAGAGTGAACACACTGGCAAACATGTTGAGGATGATGGTACAGGGTATGACTTTGCACATGGCGTCCCCGTATGGCCAGTGGTGGTCTAACTGAATTTCAGCAACGGTGAACGGAATAGAAAGGCAGCACAGGAGGTCAGCAATAGCCAGGTTCAGGAACCAAACGGTGTTCACCGTCCTCTTCATCTTCACCCCGGCGATCCAGATCACGAGAGCGTTGCCGGGGAAACCGATAATGAAGGTCAGGCAATAGAAAATTTGAGAAATTATTGTGAAAGTGCTCTTCATTTCCTGAGGCAATGCACTTTCACACGTCTCATAATAATCATAATCCATACTGTCTGAATAGTTTAAACTGTCCATCTCGTCACGCCGGAGGAACGAAGCCGGAGTTTCCACCTTTTCTTAAGTCACTATTTAAAAAAACAACATTCTTTACAATCAGAATCCTTTACAAAAGCAATAATGTGAATAATGCAGGTTGCAGTTTAAGGTCACGTCAGGCATTTTGTTTGTAATTATCAGAAGAGTTCAGATGCACTGGAATGGACTTACCCTGCAAATGTGCAAAAACCGTTTCTGGACTCCAGTTCAAGAAGGAAGCGAGGAATTAAGTGCTCAGTCCTCTGCTTGCTCCGCCTTACATCTTATCTGATGAAATTTAATGACTGGTGTTTACCACAGGAAGTCTGAAACCCAAATGTGTAAAGATGCAAAAATGCAGATGTCTGACGATAGGAGAGAGAACGGCGCGACGTTAACTTTCCAAAACAATTGATTAATATTAGCTTTAACAGAAAATACCACCACTGTAAAAATAACCTCCGTCTCGGTGAAAACATTAGTGAAACTGCTCACCATACTGACATCTGTCAACAAACTTAATAAAGAGGAAGGAAACTCGACGTTCACGGCTCAAAAAAATAAAGGGAGCCCTTACACAACACAACGTAACTCTACCCGTGTGCCAATCACTATACGCCAAGTGCTTCGAGTCATCCCCTCCACTCTAACCGTGTGCCAATTGCCATACATCACGTGACTTGGGTCATCCCCTTCACTCTATCCGTGCGCCAATTCGCTATACGCCTCGCCTCATTCCCTTCACTCTAACCGTGCGCCAATCGCTATACGCCAAGCGCCTCACGTCATGCCCGTCACTCTACCTGTGTGCCAATCGCTATACGCCTCACGTCATCCCCTTCACTCTACCCGCGCACCAATCCCTTGACGCCAAGCGCCTCGGATCATCCCCTCCAATCTACCCGTGTGCCAATTGCTATAGAGATGACACACACCAAGCGCCGTACATTATATACAAACTATACCTTCATTAGTTATCCTCGCACTACGCATATTACTTGCAGTCTACGGCAATAGTAAAGCTTTTTATTGCAGATTTGTACTGCTGTTCTATTTTTGATGTATACATTTTTGCAGAAATAGGCTGGACTGTTTTCTTAGTTGACGTTCATAATTCTACTTATATGCTGTATGCTTTTTATCCTACAGATAGTTTTAATGTTTGTTGATTACCTTATGGAACTGCTGCTGGTTGGCCTGAATTTCTCTTTGAGGTGAATAAAGTATCTGTAACAGATGTTAATGGAGACGCAGATGTTGGGGCAGGAGGTGGTGTTGCTTTAGTGGTACGTCTGGCTGTAACGGCACACTGACCGTATTATAGCCGAAGGTTCATGGTATATAACTTAATGCTCATTGTATAACTTAATTTAACTTTCAAACCGTTTCCTTTGTTGATTAATTTGACAAAAAAAAAAAAAAAAAAGCATTTTCCTGAAATCTGATAGTTATGCAAACCGTATTTTGTTTCTCTGCTGCAGTAATCGTGCACTTTACTGATTTCATGGTATATCACCCAGAATGCAACACAGTCATGGCTTGTGAATGAATCTGTACACACAGAGGAATTTGTCCTCCACCTTTAAGTTTAGTGAGCACACGTGACCGGAGCGGTGGGAAGCCTTGTGTACGATACGGGGGTGGCGGGGGGGGCGTTTGGTGTTCAGCTGTAATACTTGGTGGGATTGGGAATCGAACCCAGGGCCTTCAGGTTGCATAGTTGATTCCTTAACATACGACTGGCCGGTTTATTTTATAATGAGACTTTAAGATTATTCTGATCAGCAAGACCCGCCCCTTTTTAAAGAATCCAGTAAAAACCTTTACACGATGCAAACGAAGCAACACTACCCGTGCACCAATCGCTAAACGCCAAGCACCTCGTGTCATCCCCTTCACTCTACCAGCATGCCGATCACTACACGCATCTCGCGTCGTCCCCTCCACTCTACCCGTGCACCAACCGCTAAACGCTAAGCACCTTGCGTCATCCCATATACTCTACCCGTGCGCTAAACGCCTCGCACCGTCCCCTCCATTGTACCTGTGCGCTAAACGCCTCGCATCTCACGTCGTCCCCTCCACCCGTGCACCAATCGCTAAACGTCAAGCATCTCGCGTTGTCCCCTCCACACTACCCGTGCGCTAAACACCAAGCACCTCGCATCGTCCTTTTTAAAGAATCCAGTAAAAACCTTTACACGATGCAAAACAAGCAAAATTGACAAAAAATGGTCATGTTTATTAAGTTGGTTTGTCATTGAAATGCATGTCAAACATCTATAGGTCAGCTTTATTGCATGGGGATAAAAGTAAATGATCCGGGATTATTTCTCAAGTCGTTTCAGTAGAAGTGTATTTTAGCATGTGCTTTAACAAGTTCTAAAATCTGTAAAAACAAAAAAAGAAAAAACTGGGCTATAAAAACATTGCAACCACCAAAAATAAAAATACCTAGGTTAATAATTTAATTCTGAATACTTCAGCCCAACCTTCTCAGAAGACACGTCATCTCCCAAACGTTTTCCACAAAGAACAAAGCAGTGAATGTACACTTCATATAATCTTTAAGACCCCGTACAGTTTCAGACTCCGATTCCTCAGTTTCAAAAGCACAGACGCAAGTGTTAAGTGTTACGCTACAGCTACCAGTACAGTTGTCCATCTTACATCAGGAAATAGCAGAACACTGGATCAGATCATGCAAGGAGCAGAAGTTTTAACATACAACATGAGGCCATAACTAGTAGGACACGGGGTTGCAGTAATGATGTACACCGATGATATTTTAAATCGTCCCTAAATCGTTCCGACGAGGTCCTGCTGAACGTTTAAATTAAATATATACATAATAACCGCTGTACAAAAATGACATAATACCGTTTAAAGTCGCGTTCCTTGCCGCTGTGCCAGTTACAGTTCCATCAGCCGAACGTTCAGCTTTCCATTTGATACATCTACGTTTAATAGCCGTTTCCACAAAGACGGAGAGAACGAAGAGTGAGCACACGCCAGTTTGTATATACTGTTCATGTGTTTAATGTTAACCCAGCCTTCAGACAGAGGTGACGATATAAGAGCCACTTTCTGCTGCATCTCCCTTAGAGTCTCGCTTTTTGACGTTGCTGGTTACTGGGGTAGGGATCTGTGAAGGTCTAGGCGTCGTTCCATCAGCACTACTCTTCCTGGGGCTTGGCGTGTAGTTAAAAGGACTGACTCGGGCCGCAACGGCCCCACTGGGGGAGCTGTGTTTACTGGAATTGGTGGAGCTGAATGGCGTTCGTTCGGCGATTGCGAGATCATGAACTTCTGTTGCGATATTTGGATTGCTCAAAACAGGCTTGAGGTCCATCACCTTTTTGTCAAGACTCTCGTTACTTCTGATGAGGTTTAGATTGGTCTCCGAACCAAGACGTCTACTTTCGTTAGCGGTCGGTGGCCTTCGTTGCATCTCACTCAAGTCCCAATCGCTCGGATGCACTTTGCCTGACAAACTATCGATAACTGGAGGTGTGTTTCCGGTCGGTGACTTGCTAGATCTTGGGCTGTTAATGGGACAGTCCTCAATTCTCACCCAGACGTCCTCTGACTTTGATGATGCAACACCACCCAATTCATTAGCGGAATCTGGTAAATCGAGAGTCATTGCTGGACCAGTTTCATGGTCCTTCACTTTCTTCCATGTTCCTTTCCGTTCCAGCCCTCCCTCCTTTTGTGTTAATCGTTGAGGAGGATTAGGTGGCTGGCGCTCATCCTCACTTCGGCCTTTGTCACTGGATTCTGAAGATGCCGACAGAATGGATGAACTGCTGCCGGTTCTCTTCCAAGTACCGACTCTAGGGAGAGATGTTGAATGCTTGCTGTGCTCCCTTTTCCATGTCCCCGTTCGGTTTACAGGAAGTCTTGATGGGCTCTCTGAATGGGATCTGGAGATATCTTGGCGTCGAAGAGATTTTCCATCTAGATTTTCCAAAGAATTCTGGCTTTGAGTGGACTTTTTCATGCCAGTGCTTTGATAGGGCAGTGTAAGAGACATGTCGGGTAAAGATGGGCTTGATACAGGTGTTTGGGACTGACTAGGAGAAGACGGAGACAAGGATTCAAAGGAGGCAGACTCTTCTAATTTCCTTTTTAGCGTCGGACTGGGAGCCTCTTTTATAAACGTAGACTGACGAACGAGGCCAGGTTTTTCTGACCGGTCCGACTCACTGCCACTCGATTTGGTTGAAGACATGCGAGACAACTCTGTTTTTCTTGATGGCCCCGTGGCTCCACCCTGACTCGCAACTTTTGATGCAGATTCACTTCTGGGTATACCACTGGTGCTTCTTGGCAGGCCACTTTGTTTTGGAGGGGTCTGCTGCCCAAACTGCCTTCCAGGAGAAGTGTAAGCCATTCTGCCAGAGCCAGGTGGCTTGGAGGCAACACTTGGAGAAACATTACGAGGTATCTGTGAGTATTTGTTGGACGGATTGAGACCAGGGTTGCCTGGGGACACAGAGGCACGACCAGGAGACTGCATGGGTCTAGTAAGGGATTGCTGTGGTGGCCTTGATGGAGTAGAATCTCGTGATCCTGATCGAGATGAGCCTTTACTGGACGCCCCTTGAGGAGTCTGCGCGTCTCTTGCAGGACTTGGATCCGATTTCGGTGGAGTCTTTATGGCTCTTGGCGGGTTTCCAGAAACTGGCCCCGGAGCTGGGGGTTTGACGATCTGCCCTCTTGTGGGAGGCTTTTTTGGAATAGGGCTGGTACTGGGAGAACTACTTCTCACTCCAGGCACATGAACCACTGCCCTCCCTCTAGGAACCACAGGTACCTGAGCTTGTTTCTGATGAGAGGCCATGCTCTCAAGACTGGAGCGTGGTTTTCCAGTGATAAGGCTTTTATACACCTTCTTACCTCCTTTAAGGCTTTTTGCAACTTCTTCCTCTTTCTTCTTGGTTTCTAAAGTGCTTTTTTCACCAGGTTTCAAGATTCTCGGGCCTTTTTGGGCAACAGGTTTATTGTCATCATGATTTAAGGGTAGATGAAAAGGGGAACCGATGGAGATCCCTGATTTAAGAGAAAGAATAGAGTCTGAATCAGACGATCCTTGTCTAGAGAGACTGGCCGCAGCCTGATGTAGACTGCTCACAATTGAATTGGCACCCTCTTGAATGGCTTTCCAGTCAAACGATTCAGAGTCTGGGGATAAGGCTTGCTCTGAAATTGGGCTATGAGTATCCGTGAGGTCCAGAATGAGGTCTGGCTCCTCAGCCAATATGCCATCAGCCATCATGCTTTTCTCCTCCTTGACACTTTGGTCCTCACTCTTGTTCCTTAGTGGCTGTTTCTTTTTCTTTGGCATTGCAGAACTGATGCACTCTTGTAGAAGGTCGTCCTCTGAGTCGATGCTAAGGGAGCTGAGAGAACTGTTTCGTGAAAAGCAAACGGGTGTATCCTCAACATGAAAGGCTTTAGGTGCATAGCCAGATGCTTGAGGCCTAGGCAACTCGACCTCAGGCGGATCTTCTTTGTGTGAACAATCTTTGTTGTTGTTCTCCTGGTCAATGTCACTTAGTGAACTGAGGGAGGAATTTCTTGAGAAACACACTGGTGTGTCCTCAATGGCAAAGTTCTGCTTTTCATCAGGCATGGTGCCTGTATTTTCTTTGGGCGTGTGAGAAAAGCCTGGCTTTGGAAGAGGTTTTGCAGAAGTAGAGTGAAAATCATCTGCTCTGATGGCTGTTCCAGGGCGCCCGCCGTTGTTTTTATGCGGTGACACTTTTCTTTGCTCTTTATCTTTCCTGAGCTCGGCTTTTTCTTTTGACAGGTCAAGATCATCATCCTCAAAGTCGAGTGAACTTAGAGAATCATTGCGAGAGAAGCAGTAGGGAGTGCCCTCAATGGGTGTATAATGATGTGGAGAATCCAAGGTAAAACCAGGACGTGTCCTTTCTTCAGGTTTATTTGCAAACCCTCTGGTAATCGGATTGGCCTCAAGTTTTTTCATTTCTGCATTTTTGTCAGAATGAGTAGCTGCTTCTGCTAAATGTGCAGCGGCCTCTGGTCGTTTGAGCATCCTTGCTCTGTATTCGCTGCTTTGTGGCATGGGCTTTACGGGTGAAGTTGGCTTCTTCTTCTCAAAATCTTGCTGAACTAGGCTGCCAGTGGCCGTAGGTAGATGCGGAGTTTGATCTGCCAATTTCTGTATTCTAAAAGGTTTGTGCAGTTTGCCTTTTGGCATCGCAGAGTTGATGCACTCAGCCAGGATGTCGTCCCCTTCATTTTCCGCTTGACCACAATCGAAGGAAGTAACCAAATCTTTCGATTCTGCACTTTTGCCCTCGGGAGCCGTGTCTCGTCTCTGACCGCACGCCTCAGATGGAAAGGTGGGAACGTCGATGGCAGCCAACTCATTTGGCGGGGAATCGATGGTAAGGTCACTGAGAGATGTTGCTGTGGAAAAATTGGTTGGCGTTCCTTCTACACAATACACTCGAGGCATGTCGTCTCCGTGAGTCAGTGCTAAATGCTTCTGCTGTTGGGTTCTGCTTTGCGAGGGAAGTAATTTGTAAACAGGAAGCTGACTTGGCTTACGTACAACTGGGGGTGGTATTCTCGATGTGGCGGTGGGGATCTGTTTTTTCTGTTTCCTGGATGATTTTGTGGGCATGGCAGAATTGATGCAGGCTTCTAGAATCTCTATGTCATCGGCGTCATCGGAATCGTCCAAAATATCTTTCTCGGCATCGGTAGTTGTTGGCGACTTCTCTTGCCTCTTGGCCTCCTTGTCATTCTTCTCCGATTCCGTAGCCACATGGTCATCCTCATGAACCGGAGGCATGATGTTCAGCTCGACATCCTTCGGAATATATGGTTCGTCCAAACTCAATGCACTAAGACTGGAGGCACATGAAAACCCATCTGGGGTACTCTCTGTGGCAAAGTGCAAAAGAGTGTCATTATCTGCGAGGACTTGCACTTTTTGCACAGCAGCATTGACCACCGCATGTCTAGAAGGCAAATCCCGGTTTTCAGCATGAGGTGGGACGGTCACTTTCTGTTTTATTGATGTCGAACGGGGAGGAGGTGGCGGTGGGGTCTTGCTACGACTCGGCGGCATGGTCTGCCCAGGGCTATCGGGCAGGTCACTTGGGCTGATTATTCCACTCACCATGCCACTGCAAGGTTCGCTCTGCACTGAACTGGCAATGGAATGACTCTCAAAGCTGGCCAGAGAACTGACCGAAGTGCATCTGCTGAAGACCAGTGGGGTCTCTTGAACATAATGCTCAGGCGGACTCTTGGGAGTCTGAGCGCCGCTTTTGGATGGAGATTTAGCACCAGATGAAAATTCCACGGCTTTGTGCTGTCTGGGTCCCTCCCCATGCCCCATATGTGATCCCTGATGCCTTGGGGGCTTTATTCTGACATAATGTCCCGATGACTGACCTTCCGTCGTGCGCTGATTCGGGAGATTAGAGGACGCTTTCTCGGAGACTGGCAACGTCGGGTAATTGCTCGCAGCGCTGACGGCCTGCTTACAGCTGTCCATTTCGTCTTCAGAAGACAGGGATGATAAAGAACTTCCCCTCGAGAAGCAAATGGGAGTGTCTTCTACGCAATAGGTCTGCAGAGTTTCTTGATTAATTGTTGAAGCCTTGATTGCAGATTTCTGAATAGATCTGCCAGGTCCAGATTCAGAGCGAGTCGGAGCTGACGATGGAATCTGCTTTTGTCTATTTGGCGTCTTAACTGATGAAATGGAGGACGAACTGTCCTGGCTTAATTGGTCCTGGACAGAACTTTGAGAAGTAGCTTTGGAATGGCTGAACACGGTTTTCTTTGAGGAATTGTCCGGATATTTCAAACTGTAGTCAATGGGCTGTTCAATGTGGTGTTCTTCACTGTACTTCATGCTGTAATTGGTGGGCTGCTCATCGGGTTGTTCCTCCTCCGAATATAACTCGCTGTAATTGGTCGGCTTGTCATCGCCGAAATCATCCACGTCGCACATGTTTTGGTTCATCTTGTTCATGGCGTGACTTGACGCGCTACTGCTTTGTTCATTTGATCCCCTCATTCTGAAACCTCCGGGCATGTCCTGTTGGCCAAATAAGGGCTGGTATTTTTTGAGTTTATCTTCATTTTCACCACTTCCCTCTGAGTACCGAGGATATCCGGGGCTCTGGGATCTGGGTGCTTTGTGATCAGAGCTTTTCATCTCATCCTCTAAGACTTTGGGCCTCGCCCACCTCTCACTCTGAGTCGGACTTTGGCGTCCGGAGTTGAGCTGCTCATCTGAATACTTCAAGCTATAGTTGATGGGCGTATCGAGATCTGCGTCATCGTCTTCCATATGATTTGCGTTGTGTATCTTATGGGCGAGATCGGCTGGATACTTTCTGTAGACACAGCACCTGCCTTCGTCGTCCTCGGAATAAGGATCTACGGACGGCTTCGTCTGGCCTCTTTTCCCATAGCCATCCGTGCTGGTGACGCTATTCAGGCTGTCGTTCGATGCTCTATACTCCACCTTGGGCATTGGGCAGGGTCTTCCAGATGCATCCGATTTACCAAAGTTAAAAATGCTCTGATGAGCATGAACAGTCGGCCGTCTCATCAGGTCATCCGGCACCATGTGAGCATCAGGATTGGATCCTAGATCGTCCATTCCCATTTGCGTTGCAGGGGAAGACAATGGCATTCCTATTCTTTTAGCGGAGTCAGGATCTGGCTGCATGCCTTTCCGCTCCCTATCGAGACTCTTGTCTCGTTCGGTCCTAAGACCGTCGGAATTTCCCCGGGTCGACGGACTACACAGCACAGGGGTGTTCACGTACGGAGAGCGAACCCCGGCGCCGCTCGGGTTAAAGCCCTCCGACCGGCACACCCCATCGCATTCTCCATAAACGCCATGCTTGTGCCGCGGCTTGTTCCTGTGAGCAGCTTTAGGGCTTAAATTATCCAAGTTATCGAAGGTTTCGGAAAGATGCTGCGCATCCAGTTCCTCAAATAGTGCTTTCTGTTTTCTAAAATGTAGTGAGGGTAGGCTCGATCCCGGGGACATGATGTTGGCGTCCTTGTATTTGGCCGGCCGATTTGCCATGAGGTTCCTTAAAGCTGCAGCACTACCCATCGCAATCATTTTGTGCTTGGAGTGGATCAGGCTTTTTAGCATATTGACAGCACCCATATCCCAGAGGGACTCTTGGTCTTTAACGTTGCGAGCCGAAAGGTTCCAAAGTGTTCCACAGGCGTTGCTCACTATGGTTAAACTTGGGGATTTAAGATGCTGAAGCAGAGTCTGCAGACAGCTGTTTTCTCTCAGGATTTGCCTTAAAAAGAAAATGAACACGTAAGAATGAAATAATCCGGAAATTTTCCAAACACACGTCCATGAGCTCCAAATCAAATTGTAAATGTACCTGTGCTCTTCATTTGTGGCGATTAGACTGGATACATTCCTCAGGATGCCCCCACCACTTTCGATGATGGCGAGCGTGTTGGTTTGGCTTCTGTACGTAAGTGTGCTCACTAAAAAGGCCAGTGCCCCAGAAACGGAACAGATGTCCGCCTTGTTCTCGGTACAATGAGCAGATAAGTTCCAAAGGGCACTAAGCACACTCTTCAGCGTTGATTCCTATAAAATATGAACATTAATATAAGCTTTATTTGGTTGGTTGTTGTTCATCAGATAGGGATCTAGTGTGAATCCAATGTAAATGAGTCACAGCCAGTACCTTCTGGACCTCCAGAGCACATTCCATCAGCGCTCGGACACTTCCCACCTCACGCAGAGTCTTCTTACTGTTCACGTCAGCACGCCACGATAGATTTCTCAAAACACTTGCAATTACCTGTGGGACACAGAATCGCTTACCTTTGGTTTGTTTTTGTTTTTTAAACACAACCTGCAATTCAAATCTAATGTGTGATTAATTCCTCACCTGCTGCAAATCCTCACTTTCGGATTTCAGCTGCGCCACCATCGCCCTCATACAGCCCTTCATAGAACAAAGTGTGGCCTAAAGAAATAGAATTTTTATCATTAGTTTATAATAAACCTGAAGTCACATGGGTCAACTGTGCAGTTACACAAAAATCACATTTTCTCCTTTTTTTTTTTTTAAATACATTTACGTTCGTAACT
>JAOUQT010000007.1:11329855-11341687 GCA_025769995.1 Xyliphius kryptos | reverse complement strand
TAGGACTACATAGTGACCTTGACATTTAGGAAATTGTGTGTTGTTCTCTAATTTTGATCTCCAGTGTATATACACATTTATATTACATTTTTGGATCACCAGTTTACATTTTCTTTTTAGGTTGTGGAAGAAAACCAGGACTTCCGGTGAAAACCTGTGTAGACAAGGTGAGACGTGCACAGAAAGGACCCTTGGGGTGAATTAAAAAAGGGACTTGTGATTCAATTTATGTTACTTATTTTTGCCCCTTATCAATTTATTCTAACCAATTAGATTCAGGAGTGTACGAAAACAAATCAAGCTTTTGGAATTTTATAACAAATGATTTGACCACAGAATTTTGAAAGATTTTTTATGATACCAAGAACCTTCTATATAAACCTATATGTTTGATTGTTGGTACCAGGCTGGTTTAAAAGTTTCTCTAACTGTACATTCCTGACTTTTACACCCCAGCAGACTTTAAAGTTACACAAAATTCAACCATAAAAAAACAGATGAGCAGAATACAGCCTTAGGGTGGATGGGTTACAACAAAACTTACTGGATGAATGGGTGTTATTATGCAGTTCTGTAATTTGACCACTAGATGGGAGTTTTTGATTGTTAGAAAAACAAAATCCCTGTTACTTAGTGATCAGTTTTCACTTTAAAACATGGACTAGTTTACATCGCCGAAGACCGGTTTATTCATTCATTCGTCTTCTACATAATCTTCTACGAGGGTCACATTGGGGTTCCTTCCCCATGCCCACCCAGAGCTGAAGGTCTCAGGTGCTGGATAAATACTCTCAGGACGGGGTGCCAATCCATCCCACGGCTCTCGATAACACACACTATATAGGGACAGCCAATTTACCTTATATCAATGTGTTTGGACTGTGGGAGGAAACCGAAGAAAAGCCATGCGGACACGGGGAGAACATGGATTTTTATATTATAGTGTTTGTTTTATAAAAGTAAAAAGCCACTTGGTGTGTATTATTGTGAATAAAGCACAGGAAAGAAGTGTAACTGGTCTCAGTTTTGCATCGTGCCTAATGACACCTTTTTCCCGTGGTTTATTCAGAATAATGCACACCCTCTCATACTTTATTGCTTTAATGTAAAGCCTTAATCGTAAAGCCACTTACAATGAAAAGAAAGCCACAGCGGTGAGATCTTGCATATTTATTGAACTACTGCTTAAAATTGCCAACATTACTTGTACAATACAGAGTGCTTCATTATTAATTACAAACATGGTTTTCTTTGTTTTACACCAATAGTTAGTACATAGTATCTCAACACAGTACAGCAGACCCTATGCTACTTGCTATTTACAGGAGCTAGCTTACCTAGCCTATGGAAGGAAGTGGAAACAGTCAAAATGAGGATGGAAATGAACCGAAGCGGAAACGTGCAGTCGACGCGTTAGGGAAGATCTACAGCAAGCTAGGAAGGTTCCCACCACAGTGGGATTTAAAAGACAAAACAAAACTGGAAGACAAAGAAACTCACGTGGGCTTTCAAGTTGGTAGAATCTGGATTGTTTAAAGTGTGCTAGACTGGAAGCAAAGACAAAACTGCAAATACTGGACAATGACACGACAGTGCTAAGAAATGATATGACGTAAATAAGCGTGCACATTTCTAATGGATTTGCGACTCATTAAGCCATTAAGGTGCTGACGGATCGGTCGTTTTTCTCAGCTACTACATCCTGAGCTTAAAGGAAAAGAGTGAGGCGTGATGAGGTTGTGGGTTGCAGGATGCATCCTGTAATTACCAGCTGGTGAGAAGTAGGCAGACTGGTAACACTCTATAAATGGAGCGGTGCATTTTTGCAGGTCGTCAGATGGTCGCCCATCAACAGTCTTCACGTTGGAAAAACCTGCAATAGGGCCATTTACCTAGAAGTACGAGGAGTTCGTTGTTTAAAGTACGAGACGGCATGTCATTTAAAGAAGCCCATCTACCTCAAGTGCTAATACTTTTCTAGAGACAGCTCCTGACGTCGCAGTCAAGGAAGACGAACTAAATGGTTGGCTATTTTGCTCTCGCCATAAGGTCTAAACCCAGGAAGTGCAACTAATCCATCATATCGACCTTCAAACTCGAAAAGAATTGCAGTTTTGTAATTGCTCCCTCTGATTTCGCTATGGAATTGTATTCTTCAAAGAAAGAAAGCAAAAGGACATAAATGAAACCACGGTTCCTTGTGGTCTTTGTCAGTGTGCATCCTTTAAATTCCAAAGAGAAAGCCGCACAGAAACGACGGTGTGGGAAGTAGGGAAGGGGAGAAGTAAGGAGGGGGGAGTCGATCCAGACCAAGTTACAACAACCATACGACAAAGAACCAAACACCTTCTTAGAACGTGAAGAGATATGAAATAAAAACCATCTCGGCTACCTTACCAAGGAGCAGATTAAAGTCCAAAATAGCACCATTCATCAGTGTCTCAAATCCGTGGCAGCATCTCAATCACTTACCACAAGGAAACAATGCGGTTTCTACAGCTACTTCTATATCACAATGCACATTAGTACACTAATATACTGGCAAAGCAAATGAAACGAACAAAAACGGCCGGAAGCAAAAAAACAAACCCAAAAAAAGCAATTTTCTTAAAAAAAAAATTAAAATAAAAAACAAAAAATCAAATACTATGTACTACAAACGCTAATATCAGTTTGGAAATTGGGGACTCTTAGCCTCAGTAAATACTGTTGAGTGTGAGAATGTGTTTCAGTAGTTTAGTGCGTGACGACAGAGCGGTTGCTGTAGATTAAGGGCGACTCTGCAAAACGGCGGCGTGCAGCTCTGATGGACCCTGGTAGAATTTAGTGTCGGGGTTCGCGTTGGACGTCGCTACCGTGCAATGACGTGAGAGAGATTAGTTCTGATTTTCAACCGTGTTAGTGTATTTGGAAGATACAGAACGTCGACTGAACTGGAAGGGGGTCTGTGGGAGAAACCGAACACTGGAAGGAACAGTGAGAGAAAAAAAAACGAAACCAAAGAAAACCAAAAGGATCTTGCTGGAGTAGGAAGTGGACAAGTGGATGACATGCTGCTGCAGGTTCTCTCAGCCGCGTGGAGTGTAAACAACCTGTTGGTTGTGAACGGCGCAGGCGTGTGGGTCATATTCGGCTCCAGTCTGTCAGGTCTGTCATGAGGCGCTTTGTGGCGTTTGGCATTCCACCGTATCCTCCCGAAGAACATGAACTTTATATCATCAAGGCTTAGAGTCCCGAGCGTTTTCCTATCATAGTATTAAAATCACACAGATGTGGGTCATGGGCCCCAGAGTCATCTTTACAACAAAGAAAATCAAGAAACCAAAATATACAAAAGGGGTGCCACGGACCCCGTCGTGATGCAGACCCCGGGTCTATCCGGCATCGGGTTGGAGGAATGTTGCGTCGTGGCTCCCCATCGCCGCGGCCCTCCCTGGCACCCGGCTGTTGCTCCTGTCCAAGAAAATGACTATTTAAATTAAAAACGGATTGAAGGATGGCAAATAATGGCATTGAGAATTGAGAATTCTGGAACATACCTCTGGGGATGCTTCATCGTCAGTTCGATGCAGAAGCTGGAACCTTAAAGAGAGGCAGCAGCATGAACATGAGCACTGGGAATTAGAAACTAGTTTTGGATTTAACACTTTCCACCACAATGCCTCATTTTAGCATTCCTCACTGAGCCCCTTATCAAAAGCCAGGGTATTTGTGGATCCATCAAACAGAAAATGGGACTCTAAGCCTCTAGTAAAACACTAGACCCTGTTCCCGTCCAAATAAGGAATGTTCCCGAGTCACGACTGAAATCAGCCCGACAATGCAAAGAATAAAAGAACTATAAGGCGGCCATCCATAAGAAACACTGAGCACCTGCTTAAAATCCCTTCCATTCTGCTTTTCCAACTGCAGCTCTGGAGCACCTCCAAGTCCAGGCAAAAGAGGTCAATGCTTTCATTCCCCCCCCCTCCTCCTCACGCGTCTACACCCGCCTCTGCGAACCCGCTGAACCCACAGTGCTGCTGCAGCACGCACACACACACACAAACCGCCTAACAGGGTGCTTCCAGCCGTGCAGAGGACGGGGAAAGATTGTCTGGTACTGCTGTGGAATTAAAGAGTTTCCTCTCAACTGCTGCAACAATGGAACACACATTTGCATGCAGAGAAACCTAATGACCTACTGAAGCTCCTGAATTAAAACATGAGCAAAATCAATATTGGACCAACTCGAATTAGACTTATTTTTAAGAATGATGAGCGTGTCACAGACGGGACAGATGGGAATGCTTGGTATTATCGCACTTCCAGAGCATGTTTTTAGATATACACTACATGCATTTTTAGGGGTTTTGTTGAAAGAAAGCAGAAACTTACCATGATTGTCTGCAGGAGCAGCTCTCGCACTGCAGTCGACTGAAGAGAGAGATCACTGTGAGAAGGGAGAGAAAAAGAGAGAGGGAGAGGGGGGTGTCTGATGAAAATGGATGCAGTTTCACTGAAGAGGAGTGTGTAATGCCCTTGGTGTGTGAGACTGTCTGTGTGTGTGTGTATGCATGGTGCATTTTATGATGGGAGACACATGGGCATGTCGCAGCCCGCCTGCATGACCTCATCGCCCCTTGCAGCTGCCTAAACGTTGGACTGTAATCTCAGCATCTAAAATAAAACCTCAAAATCCAACACCTGCAAATAGCATGAGATTATACACACAGAGGCACGAGGACTCCATGACATATTTTGTTCAGTTCAACCTGGTAGCCGTTGAGTAGCGTTACATAAAGTGTCATGGGGCTTCAAAAGAAACCAGTGGGTGTTCAGTGGGAATTAAAAATAACCCGTCTGACACATTTTAACCACCCAGGGTGGGTTTTCCACTTGCAGCAGGAGAAGCACAGTCGGTAAACCGAGCACTTAGCTTTAAAAAGTCGAGTTTAAAGGCCAGTAAAGCTGAGAAATAAACTTAAACGATCGCCACTACCCGTTACCTCAAAATATTCGCTTTACTGTCGAGAACCAATCCGTTTGGGACTAAAAGCTCCAAACAAAGAAGCGGCTAGCTTGCTAACTCGTCTGGGAGCCTCTCTGTAGCTAACTGTCAAGTAGAACCGGGAGTCGATTCCACAAAGTGTCGACACTTTGGATTACAAATTGAGAGTCGACTCTGTACAGGGACGGCTGTTAAAACCGACGTGCGTTGAGGTAATTCGTCTGAAAATGTCAAAATACGAGCTGCAAGCTCGGTTTACGTGTTTTAAATGTTGATTTAATCTAAAATGTAACTACAATATCATCCAATAAAGGACTTCTCCACATCAAATGGCACCGTCTACCCCACAAACGACGGGTTCGGGTTGTTTTCGGAAAGGTAACTAATAGGTTATCGGCTGTTATTAAAATCATCAAAGCAACAAATTACTGAAAAACGATGCATTGTGTGTTTTCCAATATCTTTATTAAACCGCAGTGCCGCCCTGCATTTGAAATCGTTATAAGAGTCGACTCTATTGTTTGTGGAATCGAATAGCTCTGACTGTAATAAAATATATATAGCCGTTTCAGTTAATACAATGCGTTTACACAGCGATTTAAACTAGACTTTAGATGTAAATGATAGCAGTAAAAGCACAGTATCGTATACTACAGTCGCTTCCTATGCACATCCAGTGGAGAATGTGCCAATATTACAGGGTGCCAATCTGTTACTGGGCACAAACTCACACAGACTATATAGGGGCAATTTATAGCATCAATGTTTTAGGACATGCAGGCTCAGGGACAACATGGAAACTCTCAGATTGGGATTCAAACCCAGAACCTCACTGTTGAAAGGCGGATGTGCTAACCACTAAGCCACACTGTTTTTTTCCCCCCCTAATTTACAAGTTTTACAGTTGTTATATGGAGGACACGATGACAATCAAGGTTGCATGGTAAACACATTAATTTGCTGAAAACTTGCCCACTGCTTTACCAGGTTAAAAGTATTAACTAGATCAAAACCAGTACCCGTGGTTTAGTAGAAGACCTCAGATGCAGCAAACGAGGTCAGCTTTTGCAATACTGTTTACAATCTCTTGTCTAATACCAGATTGTGATTTTCTGACATGTTTAACTGAAAGGACAGCTCCACTGTCTCAGCCCACACATCTGGGCTTTCCTTAATGGGTGGTATTTAATGCAAATATTACTAATAAACAATGCATTGTTTATAATGTGTATTAGCTTTAACCCTAGAACAACAAGTGACTGATATGATTACTTATTTCCTGGAAAACCTGATCTATAGAATCAGATACATGTATTCTACTCTTATTCTACCCTGCACACCTAATCTTTGCTCAAATTTATTTCAAAGGTTTATTTTTTGGGGAGAACCCAATGTTCCTTGCGTTTTTGTTTTCATTTTGAAAATCCCGATAGTTACTAATCATAATACTCAGAATGTAAATGGTAAAAAATAGGCTCTCTATGTTTTGTTAATTAAAATAAAAACATTCGGATGCATCAAATATGATAAAAAAACAAATCTTATATATGCAAAGTGTTAATTCGTTTTGTTTAATTTGACAAATGGTCAAGTAAACACCCCAGTTTAAAAAAAATTAAATTCACAGGCAATTATTTGGTGGTTTAGACTTTAAAAGGTTAATGAACAGCAGTGCCGCCCTGCGTTTGGAATCGTTAGGAGAGTCGACTCCTTTGTTCGTGGAATCGAATAGATCCGACTGCAATAAAAAAAGAATATGTAGACGTATTCTGTTAATAATGAGCGTTTGAATAGTTTGTGGATGTCAATGACAAAAGTACAAGTACAGTAAAGGTAAAGTTTAAACACAACGCGGGGTGACACTTGGGCTTTTTGAGTGTACACTGAACACAGAAAAGTCCTTAACTGACCCACAGACTGTAGATCACAAAGAGTCACATAAATAAAAAGGAAAACTGAGCACACGGTTTAAAAATCATTAAATCAAAGCGACAGGATCAGAAATTCCTTTCATACAGTCGTTTAAGGTAGAGGTAACGGATTGACACGTGAAGCGGGACTTACACTTTATAACCTCTTTGTTGTGTGAAGTTCTCGTTGACGCCGCTGGTTTTTGAAAGAAAAATAAGCCTTTCCAGAATTGAACGCAGTGAGAGACGCTGGCACAAAATAAGGCTCCCTGAATCGACCAGCAAACTCGATATCGATTACATTTTCAACTGTGTTATTCTAACATGGGTGGCCCGGGGCCAGGCGAGCCCCTGCACGGCAGGCAGCCGCAGCTCCTCTGCTCAGCTGCAGCTCAGACAGCAAGAAGCAGGTTCCCTGAATCTCACCAGAGACCTGCCGGCTTCCAAACCGCACCGCGCAGCACACAACGCGCGCTATGTAGGGTGTACAAACAATATATCCGGCCACTTCGAAGGGCGCCTATATAGGGTGCGTAATATCGCTTTGTGATTCAGCCAGGCAGAGTGTTCACAGCCCACAGTTTGGGGGTTCCGGGACATAGACGATGTCCTGATTGGACCGCCGCTGGCTTTCTGGTTGTCCAATGATGTTGCGAGTTTGAAGCAGCTCTTTATTTTGATTGGCTGGTTACTGTGGCTGCGTTCAACATTGCATCGCGACTTTATGCTGGAGTACTGAGAAGAGATACTGATCACTATATTTAATACTGAAGCACTCAACAGCAGCGTCGATTTGGAACACAGCCCATCGTTAACCAGTGTATAACGCAAATATTTGTATAGGATTATATAAGGTTTAGACTTGATTAATTAGATTCGATTCTTTACTCTTTATTATTGTCATTGTGCAGAGTACAAATACAGTGCCAATGTAGTTAACGTCTAACCAGAAGTGCAATATATAACATTATTTACATAAACTGTAGTATTAACAGTGACGGATTGAAAATTGATGTGTATAAACATATATACATATAATATACACATATAATATAAAATATACAGCATTATATATATACATACATACACACACACACATACACACACACACACACACACATTATATATTATATTTTAATGTACATAACCAAAATTTCATTCTTAAGACAAAAATAGAACACTTTTGATGTTGACTTTTGACGTTTTAATAAAAGACAAACGACTAAATCAAGCAACATTTGCTCAATTTCAACAAAATATATGTTATATATGCATTTATATATAATAAAAACTACAAGTAAAACATTTATACACACCTCTTGATTTGAACACAGTAAAAAAATTTTAGTTTTACAATTGCAGACTGTAGTCCATCTATTTTTGTACTACTGTACATACAGTGTACGTCTCCTTTACTTTCTTCTAATAGGCATTAGTACCCATAGTAGTACCACAGAGCAGGTGTTATTTGGTGGGTGCATTATTCCTATCCCAGCAGTGTTACTGAGGTGTGTAAATGAAACCAGCAGCAATGCTGCACTAAAACCCCCTCAGTGCATCAGTGTCACTGAAGAACTGACCATAAACAATCCACCACCCAAATTCGACCTGTTCTGTGATAATTCTGACCAACAAAGAACAGAGAACCAACAGGGGACAAACAAAGCAAAGAAAACAGATGGACTACAGACTGTAATTGTGAAACTACAAAGTCCATCTATATGATAAGTGCATGCCTAAACTTTTGACTGATACTGTATATATAATTCTATATGCATACATAATAGTTAAGGCTATTTACAGGTTTGACCAAGGCCCCTAATCCTCAGTTGCTTAAAACTGTTTTACATCTATAAGGCACCCTTTTGAAAGAATGTGTTCTCTCTGCTGTGAATGAAAGTCTATTTTATTTTCTAAAAATAGCATTAGATTTGTTTTTCCTGTGAGCATGAGGGTGCAGATGGTATAAGAGCATGCTGCTATATTTGCCTACACAAAATTTCCTCCCAATTTGTCAGACTGTGGAGGGTGTAGACTAACCCACTGCCCATGAGAGACTTCTATTCACTCGGTTAGCTTTAAAAATAGGGTTCATGCTTCAGCTAAACACGCTGGAGAGAATTTGTCTTGATTTGGTCATTTTATGCATCCTACCATCTCGAAATTGGCTACATAATAATTTGGGTGTTTATGACTTATTTAAATATATTCATTGAAATTCAACTAAACCACTTTGAAACATTTGTCCAGTTTTTGCATTTTAATGTTCCCATGTCATATTTTATAAATTAGATAAATGCATTTAATTGTAATTTCCCTCTGGGATTGATGAAGTTTTTCGAATTCTGAAATACTGTTCTATTTAAATCTGGGTTTGATATAAATGACTATATAATATGTAGTTCTGGAGGTGACATTTGTCTGCATACTCTTGTCAGTCACAACTTCAGCAGTGGAAGGGAATGACCGGGAGTGTATTTCGGACTCAGGATTATAGTTTCTCGATGCTATGTTAAGGCCATTATTAGATTAACAATGGCTTTTTCATATCATTTAATAGGCTAAACTGGCATATGGTGTTACTAAATACACAGTGGTCAGAGTTTCTAGGAGGAGAAATAGAAACCCATCATCCCAGAGGAGGTTTCACTTATTTTAGGCTCATAGATGAAACAGAGCTGGTAAACCTAGGAGTGTATTTGTACCCATGTATGTGATGTCTAAATGCCTGCTCTCTTTAAAACGTACATATGGTCTGTATAGCTATTTTGTAGTCTGATGAGCTGTAACTTACATCTCAGCCGCAGATGCAGACCTTCCACCTCCAAAGTGCCTCCCCCAGTTTCCATCTGGTATTACACACAAGCCTACAATGTTTCCACATGTACAGAGTTTAATGCCAAATCTGATGCGGTACTTTCCTGAAAATCCTACAGGACTCTGTCATCATCAACCACCCCTTCTTTTTCATCACAACATGAAACTGTGGGAAGAAAAACATGTTTTTAAAACAAATAAAATAATACATTTGTAAAGACAATGGAAGATTACCCCCCTCCCTTCAATTACCCCAATTAAAATGGTTAAACACTGTGTTTAAGCAAAGTTATATTTCATTACAATGAAATACTAATATTTAATTTCATTGATTCAGGGGCGACACGGTGGCGTAGTGGTTAGCAAGTTCGCCTCTCAGCGCTTGGGATTCCCGGTTCGAATCCCAATCTGGGAGTTTCCATGTTGTCCACCATGTCTGCGTGGGTTTCCTCCGAGTTTTCCGGTTTCCTTCCACATTCCAAAAACATGGATTCAAGGTAAATTGACTGCTAGTCATTAATGTAATTAATGCTGCTAATTTAGTTTAAAGCTTAAACTATTACATTGTACAGCTGAGCACTGCCGAACACTCAAAGGACACTGACTGCAAAACTTGGGAGACATGACTATAAAAGATATATTTTTGGCCTAGCATGTTGTTTAGTCACTAACAAGTACTGTACTAAAAAGAAATTGCGAAGAGCAAAAACAATGACATATTAAGAGAGAACTTATGATGTAAATATTCATCCATGATCTTTGATCAGTAGACAATATACATATTATATTGTTAGTTCACATCTACTGAGTTGAAGCCTATATATTACAGGATTACATCATTACCATGTGCACCTTCATGATCTGTTTTTCCATAAAGATTCAGAACAGGAATTTAATTAGATGACTCTAGAAATCATATGGATCTCCAGAGACATCAATTGTTGAGATGTTCAATTCACCGTAAATAAAAAAGAACATAATCTAATACTAAACAAGCATCAGTGATGGTTTAAATGGCTGAATCGAACAGTGCGCTATCATCAAACATAGAGTTCAGAATAATAACAGCATGTTCACTTCAATAGAAGGCATGTGCAGTTTGAAATTTGAGATGCAGCCAACTTGTGCACATAAGGGTGACATGATGTCTTGTGATTGTTGTAAAATATACAGCGCAGCCTTATTAGGTGTGTGGGGTTTAGAGAGTGATGATAATGTGAGAGATCCCATTACAGGGCTTGAATATCGCTTTTTTCTTTTTCAACAAATTCAAAAGATCCAACAGGATGCTGGACAACAACGCTAAAATCAGAAAATGACATCCCAAATGAAACACCTGCCTACCGCAATATTAGAATTTTTTACGAAGCAGACTTTAGTAATTATGCATTTAAATTTGATGTATTAAGAAGTGAGCTCTTACTGTGTAATCTAAAAAAATGGTTGACAGTTACTACTGTTTAGTGACATTGTATCAGCAATTTGAGTCTAGAGGCTCAAATACAATTTTGGGTCATTATTATATGGTTTGCAGTACAAGAACTCTAGTAGAGTGAGTGAGGAATACATAGTATTGCCTATTTTTCTTTTTAAAATGGAATAGCACCAAACCCATATTTACCTATATAATCTTTAAATGACATAATTATATAATTGCATGTTTTTCTAATGAACTTATTTTGGTTTTGTTATTTTTTTCATAGTTTTAAGGTGTGGCCACAACAGCTGTCTGCTTAAGTTTTCTGATCCACTTGGTAGTGCTGTAGATGGCACTGTCTCCTCACGTCAAGATATTCTGGGTTTGATTCTCTTCTGGACAGCCAGCATCATCCATTCTGTTTATATGTTCTTCTGTTTTGGTAGGTTACTTTTTAAAAGTCATGTGTGTCTGTGTCATTGTTTAAATGAAGGCCTGTTATCTTAAGCAAGATAAAAACACCGCTCATGACATTCCAGCAAAGGTTTTCAATTATCCAGAACTGCCTCACGCACCTTACCTCTTTTTCCAAAGTTACACACCCACTGGTGCCACTATGGTGCCACTTCAACCCCTAAATTCATCACTTTCTAATGATACGGAGACATTCAGCTCTGTCAAGAAACACCAGAAGACAT
>JAOUQT010000007.1:11287537-11318606 GCA_025769995.1 Xyliphius kryptos | reverse complement strand
CCAACTCATGTTCTCTTATACAACTAATTAAAAAACAAATTTAACAAGTTTGCATGTCGGACGAACAGGCTTTTTTTAGCCTGTATTTTTAAACACACACACACACACACACACGCACACACACACACACACACACACACACACACACACACACACACACACAGAATTGAGACAAACAGGCAAATAGGTGCTTAAATGAGCAGGTGGAAACCATTCTTCCTTCATTGTTCTGCCCCCTATTCAACAGGTCACACATATTCTTCCATAAAATAATACATTTACTAAAATGATGCCTACAACACACTCACAAAAATGGACAGAAGCAGATCAGGACAAAAACTGGTTATAATTAGTTCAAGTACAAGTGGTTTCATTTGTCATTCCAGCAGTTTGTCATTTGTCATTGTCAGTCAGTTCAAAGACATGTTTTTTTTAGTGTGTGATTGCAAAGAATGACTAAACTTTCACCACCTACAGGTCATAACACTACTCAGGGAGTCGGGGGAAATCCCAGTGCATATAGGATAAAGGTAGAACCCACGAGTTCTTTGAACTCTTCGGCTGTATTGTTTAAGAAACATGCTGTGGCCTCAAGGGTTCTCATTTAAGAAATGCAACCTGAAACTGTATTATAAAAATAGAAAGCTGTATATTAATATTGTGCAAAAATGCTGACCTATTATCTGAGCTTTTAGTCATCGGAGATGTAGTAATTAGTCCATTTTTAATGTTTTTGTTAAAATAATGAGCATCGAATTTCACATGCAAGAAACAAACCAGACCATCCAGATTGTTACCAACAAAACGTGCAAAACTTAGCATCTGTCACAGCACATGAGAGTGGTACGGTCCATGGCATCGGATAGCTGCAAATATGTGACAGTACCACTAATGTGCTTATTGAGAGACAAAATCATGTTGGAAAGGTGACGTCTTTTCCGTATGTCAGTGCCATATTTATTTCAGTAGAACAATGCCAGGTCTCATTCTACACAGCATGGCTTCATAAACAAAGACTGGTCTGGCCTTGCCACTGTCTAGTGTCTTTTTTTATTGAAAATGTTTGCTGTATGCAATCATAGATACCTGAAAACCTAAATTCCAAATATAAACACTTATAAAAACTTGGAACTGTCAATATAAAAATGATTAAAAAGCCTAAATAAAAAAATATTCAGTATGTTAAGTAAAGTGTAAATGATTAAACCTAGCACAGACCTAATTAATGTCCTACACATATACACATTACCCCTTATCATTACCTTGACAGGTTTTTGTCCACACCTTTGTACCAATAATGCTACAGGATGCTGGTGGCTTGATGTTGGTAAGTGGACTGTTCTTGGTTCAGCGGTGACACTGAAGAGAAAACCCACACGGACACAGGGAAACTCCACCCAGGGATTCAAACATGTATCCTTCCTAAGACACAGATGTGCTTACCACTACCACTGGTCATTCAATCATATTTAAATATAAAAAGGAAAATAGACTGAACTCGGTTATAATTACAGGCCAAACCCGAACCTGTTCCACTACTTTGATATCGTTTTTGTGATTTCATCTGAGGCCATTAACATTCTTTGCTTGATGCAATAGAAAGGAACTTTGACATTCTTTGAAACTTTGAAATCCTGATCTAAATATATCCCTCTATAAGTGTGCTTAAGGGCAAGTGAACAGTTTTAGAGTTTTAATAAAAAGCATAGTTTAATTAAAAACATAAACCTCCTGGTCTTTTTCTCTGTGTAATAATCAATACAGCACATGGTGAATGTCAATACTAATATTTTAGATCTGTATACAGTAATTAAAAGATTTAATAAGACATAATCATTTTAAATGTCTTCATAATGCCAAAAGACCTGGTAAACAAATGCACTTACACAGACAAGTACAGCCACAAACTTTATATCTAAAAACAATGCACATATTACAAAGCACTAACAGCTGGAAAATGAGCAGCTGGATCGCTGACACAATAATATCAGTCATAGCATTCTTTCAGAAATAGTTTTTTTGTTATAAGGTTAAAAAATGCATGATCCAGCCCCATAATTTGGTCACCCACAGATTGACTCCCAGTTCTGATAAGTACTGAATCTCGGGCGTGAGCATTTTTCGGCAGATTTGCTGGTAGTGTGGTTCAATGTTACTTTTCAGATTGTATCCTAAAATAGAGCTGTCCCCCAAAGGCTGCCAAGGCCTCATGCTTTGGTCCCGTATGTTCCTCTCCTCTACAGCTGCTCCGCCACTGATGCAGATTGCTGCCATCTCGCTGTTTCTCCTGTTTAGTTCCTTTACTTCCCTCTCCATGCGCTTCCAGCCAAAGGCCTCCACCTTCGCCCACAGAGTGGCATTGAAGTGTCGGTAGAGCTTCCAGTCTGCGCCGTTCCACTCACGGGCCTTTGCCATGAGTTCTGGCGTGAGTTGGGACACACTGGCTGGCCGGCGTGCGTTCATACTGAAGAACAGCAGGTCATCCGTCTGCCAGCACATAGCGTCCTTAAGCAGGATGAGTGACTCCTCAAAATGTTCGGCAATCATTACAAGCTGGAAGCGGTCCGACACAGAACGGATGGCGTTTTCCACCGCCGGATCCTCGGGCTCCAACGTGTTGTTGTGGCCGAGGTCAAAGAGTTGCAGGTTTTTTAAATAAAAAGCATTGAACCCATCTGGAGCATAGTACCTCTCTGGTTCAGTCAGAAAATTTGTCAGTTTGTCATCACCGTGGATTCTCCATGTGAAGGGCACGACCCTGTTGTAGTAATGAAACGAAGACTCGAAAACAAGAGCTGGGTCTCTGAGGATAGTAAAGAAGGTTGCATCGTCTGGAAGAAGTGCCTCAACCTCTGGTGCGTTGAAGCGCATGTGGTTACAGATGATGTTGAAACACTCACCGGGCCTGTAGTCCTTCACTTGCATCCGGATAAATGGAGACGGATAGGAAAAGTCATTGCGACCATCAGGGAGGGCGAACTTCAGGCCGTTTCTCTCACCAAAACGCAGGAGGATGTTAAGAATGGTGCTGCTCGCCGCTTTGTGGGTCTTTAGGAACATGAAATTCATTTTTGGAACACATTGATTTGTCTCACTAGAGTTCCAAGAGATATTCTTCTTTTGCCATGGAGCATGATTTGTACATGGCGCTAATATAGAAAGTCTAAAACATATAGGAGAAACAGATCACATGGTTACTTGGCATACTTACTATCTACAGTATGTTGAAATGTATTACTATTACATAAATCCAAGTCATTATAAAGCAATGGTTTCATACAGGAACCCAAAAGCAATTCATCGAACGTATTAGAAATCAATTAAATCAGTAGTTTAAACTAATAGAACATTGATTTCTTTTTAATCTAGATTATAATTTGCGTGGCTAGATGTTTTTTGTAGCCACTCAGATTGTGACTCAGATTGTGAAAGGCAGAGTGGGCGATGTGCAGTAAGGTGCTAACCCCCCTGCTAGTGGTAGGCAGAATCCAAGATGCTACACTCTGCTTTTTAGAGTGCCTTTTTCTAATCCAAATCATTAGGGGGACAAATAAGGGCGTACTATATTTAAATGCATTATAATCGCAATCATAAACATGAAATTACAAAATATTCCCTAGCTTGCTTCAAACCATTGCTTTTTAAAAAAATACCACAAAAACAAAGCCATAAAATATGATTAATCACTTAAAGGTGCAATGTGAGGGATGTTCCATGTTCTCCCCGTGTCCACATGGGTTTTCTCCAGGTTCATCCCACAGTCCAAAAACATGGATTTGAGGTGACAGGGCTGCTCTAAATTGTCTCTATTATGTGTGTCTTTGCCTGAGTGAGTGTGTCCAGCGATGGATCGGCGCCTCCGGGTTTCTCTGTGTTCTCCAGTTTCCTCCCACAGTCCAAACACATGGAATCAAGGTTAACTGGCTGCTCTAAATTGCCCCATATAGTGTGTGTTTGTGTGAGTGTGTGCCCAGCAATGGATTGGCACCCTGTCCTGGGTGTATTTGCCCAGTAACCAAAACCCCTGACCCTAGTAGAGGATTAAGTGGATGATAATAAGTGAATGAATGAGATAGATGGACTACTGAATGCCACAAAATTCTATACATTTTGTCCTCAAGCCTCTTTCACACATGACCCTCCAACCTGGACATTTTTGAGCAGGTGCAGCTGTGTAAACACTCATGTCTGATGGGCATTTCATTTGATTATATTTTAAGTATAAAGTGCGTTAAATTTTATAGGTGATGCAGGAAGTCTGAAAATGCACCGAGATAAGTTGTGCATGGATAAGATGCATGGATTTTTAAAATACTTTAAACATCCAAGGCAAAAAAAAAACACAATACCAACGTCAATTTTGTTTATGGTCATTGTTTGAAACAATAGTGACTGACCTTTGTGTTCTGGTCTGGAAAGCGGGCGTTGAAAAGCAGTACAGCATCATCGTGACACAGCTGAATAGCATCCCCACAATTAGCTTTTGGGCACCTGGTCTGCGCTGGTGATGATACATTTCAGACGTTTTTTAAATTTGAATACTGGAAACCTGCCAATGGAAAAACAAAAAAGTCAATAGTAAAATAATAAAGTATTATTTGGCATGTATATAAAACAGATTTTTAAAAAATATTTTTGGATATTTACCTCAAACCCATGTATTTGCTTTGGTTATTTCTCCTGTAACTAACGTGGTGTCTACATTTGGCTTGGTGTTTTGGCTGTTGCTCTATTTGTATGTGAGTATGTCCCTAAATTTGGTTGTGGTGCTCCTTTTTACTACAGACGAGCAATAAATACTAGCCACAAAGCAGGAAGTTAGCACTGCAGTTGATTTCTTAAATTAGGCAACAAGCAACTGAAATGATATGGTGAAGCAAAAATAGCATTCTTATTGCTTTCTCTTTGCCCTAAATATTAATGCACATTGACTGATGTAGATACGTGTACGTGCTGTGTGTTAAATCGAAGGGCTGTGTGTTTGAAACGGCCTCTCCCTCTCCTGTAAGTCACTTTGGATAAATTTAAATATGATCTTACTGCAATACCAACCACCTGAGCACTTTGTCGGGAAAACTCCAGAAAAAACAACAACAATACAACTGTGTGTAAAACCTGGTCATGGAGAATTAGATCAATAATGGTAACCTTCACAAAATAACATTTAAGTTATTACTTCAGGGTCCATTAGAATAACCTTTTAATTAACTTAATGATTTGAATAGATTGGCTTCTTGTCCTGGGGGTATTTGTCCAGCGCCTGAGACGTTCTCCCCTGCATGGGTATGGGGAACCCCCGGGACACTCATAGAGGATTAAGGTATAGGATAATGAATAAATGACTAAAAATAAAAAGCGATGAACGCATAATTAACTTGGCAAAAGGGTTTTAAGCCGGATATCCTTCCTTACACAGCCCTCAACTCAACCGGACTTGGGCTTACAGACTATTGGGACAATGTAGAGCAGCTGATTCACCTTAAATCCATGTTTTTGGACTGTGGGAGGAAGCAATTTGGTTTATTTACATGTATGTATAAGACACAATCAAAAACGTGGGCGGCACAGTAACTTAGTGGTTGGCATGTTTGCCTCTCAGTGGTGGGGATTCCTGGTTTTTATCCCGATCTGGGTGGAGTTTCCATGTTCTCCCCGTGTCCTCATGGGTTTCCTCTGGGTTCTCCAGTTTTCTCCCACAGTCCAAAAACATGGATTCAAGGTAAATTGACTGCTCTAAATTGACTCATATATTCTGTGTGTCTGTGTGAGTGAGTGTGTGTCCAGTGATGTGCCCTGTCCTGTGTGTCTTCTCAGTGCGTGAAATGTTCTCCCCTGGATGGGCATGGGGAACCCCACCGTGACCACAATAGAGGATTAAGCGGAAGATAATTTGTGAATGAATGGATCAAAAAGACCAGATGTATTCAGAGATATTAGGAGTCCTATGAACATTTTCAGATGAGGGCAATTTAGAGAATTCAATTTACCTTGAAACTTAATTTACAAAATTGTCACTGTGTGTACATTATTAGGCAAGGAGTAAATATTGTTTAAAAAAAGAGTTTCCAAAAAAAGAGTACAACCAAACTGTATAATTACTCTGATTTTTATTGATGGTTTATAATCAGTAGCATATTAATACAATCCTTGAGCTCCGAAGCCCAGTGCAAATGTAATTTAAGTGGCTTCCATGAACGTTTCTGCCTGATTGAATAACTGACCCATTTGCTTTTCATGTTACTGACCGATTTTAATGTGGTCAAACCAGCATTCTTAATTTTAATACAGAGCACCTTACATGAGAATATTTTGTTTGGGCCTTGTGGGTAATCACTAAACAAAATAGGAGTGCTGTAAGCTGCAAAAGAAGCACAGAGTAGTTATGCTGCACAATGTGAGGCTGCGCTTCAGTTAAAAACTATTTGCGCAATTTGAACTTAATCCAAAACTTGAGTTGCTTTGGATAAAAGCCTGTTTATCAGTGATTCATACCTGTGCATTAGGTAGTTTTTATAAAAGGTACTAAATTATTGTGTAATAAGTAGTTTTTTGTTAATAATTTATTTGTCTTATGAAAGACTGACCGGGTTGTCCAAACTTTAAACTTTCTAGGTCAGTAGGCAATCTAGATACTTATCTGTATGCACACAAACACTGAAAAAAATATGGATTTTTATTATTTAACCCCACTCATAAATTAAATCAAAGATCTAATATTTAAAATACAGATTGTATGCCTACTTACTTCTGCCCATTAAAGCCCAGTGCATGATCCGGTGTTCAACTTCATACAGTGTAATATAGGGGCGTTCAAATCAGGTCATTTCTGGGTCATTCCCATTTAGCATGTTGTGGGAATTAACCTGTTTACACAAACATCTGTGAAGAGCTGGTGTCTGTAGAATCCTGTCAAACTGCTGGGGCTTCCTGTTGTTACATTGATAAGGTGAACGATAGAGAAAAGTGTGTTTGTACGACAAACATGCTGAGTCAGGACGATGATTCAGGTTTCAGGTCATAAAGTTCATTGTTAAACCTCATTCAGGGTGAGTATTAATAAAGTTGACCACTGTCAATTAATGAAATGATACTGGATTCTTAAAAGTGTAACAGTAAAGCTATGGAACAATAAAATGATGTACTAGTTACACTTTACATATCTGATCCAAGGTGACACTCGAAAGTCACCAATCAGAGGTCAAACAGACACATACTTGTGATGTTGCTGACAATTATTAATTAAAAACTGCAGAATTATTATACATGCAAATTGCATGAAATGTCCATGATTTTTTTTTGTTTCTTATGCAATTCTAAATCTTTCATAATATGATGTCTAAATGTTTAATGTTGTTGTTTTTTGTTTTTTTTTCTTTTCTCTTTGTTTAGCACTGTCGTGCAAGTAACACTGAGGATGCAATGAAAACCAGTTCCACTACAAATTGTAAAAGCTACATGAAATTACATCAACAGTCAGTGAGCAAATTTATTACTTCACAGTTGACACTAAAACATACAATGTATGGCAAGGACTCAGAACCCAACATAGAGGACTCCACAGGACACAGAGTTAAGTCAAACTCTTCTTTATTCCTTGTCCTGCGTTTATTCTATATGCCCTAGATATACAGTGGAATTGTAAAGGCATCTCATATGTCTATATACCAAAAACAATAACTAAGGAATGAAACTCATAAATAAGTTGATAAATGCAGCTATTTTATGTGATGTCAGTTTGTTAATGAAGGTTTTTAAATTGTACATAACAGTACCAGCCAAATGATTAAACACACCTCCTTTTCGCTCCACTTATTGTCCATGTTATCAGTTCTACTTACAGTAAAGATGGACTTTGCAGTTTTACAATTCCAGAATGTAGACCATCTGTTTGTGGACTCATGTGACATTATGTGTACTCTGTTCTAATGGTCAGGACCCCAATATTAGCACCACAGAGCAGGTATTATTTGGTGGGTGCATTATTCCTATCCCAGCAGTGTCACAAAGGTGTTTAAATGAAACTACTAAAAACCCCTCGCGGCATCAGTGTCACTGCAATGTGACCACGGAAGATTTATATTGGTGTTATGTCCCCAAACAAAAACTTAAACAGAGTGGACATGTATATACTTTTTGACCTTACTTTTGATCTCTACCGCCTAAAAACCTGAATGGGTCAGAAAGGCAAATGTTAAGCCCTGCATTCATTTAATTATGTGAGCCAATGCAGACTTTAAAATGACATTTGTTTTGAAGCAACTCAAAGATCAAATAAACCGACCTTGATATGTCCTTAAAAAAAGAATTTTCATTTCCTGTTCAATTTTTCACACAAAAACATGTTAGTAAAATTTCATCCATCAGTTCACGTGTGCATCCTCATTTCCCACTACAAGGTTTATTAAAAGGGGTTGAAAATAACAGTGTACCCAAACACACGTCATAACTAAATGGAGCTGACATATTGAACACCAGACCTGTAGTTTTTTTAAAGGCCAAACATAAAGTGACCGCATCAAAGCAAACATTTAAATAATTCTTACCTGATGGATGTGATTCCTAATCACACTGTGGAACGAAGCCACTTTAAGGACCTCTTCAGGTTTCTGGGACATTCCAAATTTTTTATGCAAGACTGAAAAGGTTTAAATAGTGACCCATCATGATAGAGCCACTATGATTCTTGGTCTAGATGATATCTTAAAACCACCACCACAAAGAACCAGTTTTGCCGCATCTGACTTTTCCCTGATCTGCTTCTGTGAGAAAGGGTGTGTGTGTGAGATAGAGAGAGAGAGAGAGAGAGTGGGTGTGTCTGAACATGTGCCTGTTTTTCCATGAATTTGGGCTGAGCTAATGCTCTTAGGGCCAACAATGATATCCTTAAGTACAGGTATTTATTGTGGCTTATTACCAGAATCAACACATGACTTGATTGTTGGTGGATAATTCAGTGTTATTTTATTACACGAAATGTGATCTTTATTCATTAATATTTCAGCATACCCCTGATCTTGTGTCAGTTTGTTTAGGTGTACAGTCACAGAGACATCAAACAACCGAGGACGTCATTTCAGTCGAGTTAAATGATCCAGACAATTTATTATTAAAAGTAAACATTTTAATCCATTAAACTGCAGTAATTAAATCTTACTATCGTCAAAAAAGAAATAATTGTGTTAAATGTGAAAAATATAAAAGAGAGAAATAATTAAGCAAAGATGAAAAACTTTTAAGAAGCAAACACTGTTTGTACTGCATTTAATGCATTCAGCATTATACAATTAAAACAGCGAGTGTTTGTTTGGTGCTTAAATCATATTAAAGATGTTTAGATTGTTGAAATCCAATAAGAAACTGTTAAATTTTATGAGTTGTGTACACTTGAAGCTATTTAATTACAGTTGTTTATGTAATTTACAGTATTTATATATTAAAAAGACATGTATCATGCCAATCCTGTATATTAATATATACAGTATATCAAACTGATTAGAATTTAAAATCACAACATTATATCACACTTTATATTATTTGGGTTTTGTTACGTAAAATATCCGGTTAGGAAAATGTTTTTGTGCATGCAAATTTAGTCTTGGAATGATTTTTGATTGATCGATTGATGTCTTCAGTTTTTATTTGAGGTCAGTTATAATGTTTACCACACACTGTCAAAAAACAGTAACAGGTTAAGGTCATTCATTTACCAGTTTGAGATTTTCCATAAGTGTAACATGTTATGAAAAACTCCCTACCCACAGCATAACTGTCGCATCAGCACTTAAGTAAAGGTCTACGAAAACATCTTTACTTTTAACACTGATGTGTGTGCCTATTGTATAAATTCACTTAATACACTTAAGTAATTTTATCCTAATCCTCTATTTTCTTTCTTAAAAAGATTTGAATAAATAAGTTATAGAAATAGAAATTGTTTTTTTTTATTATCAAAAAATAGTGGATTGACTATTAGCACTAAAGTGATGTATTTGCCTACTGTACTTACAGAGGAATTTGTCCTCCACATTTAACCCATCCATGCAGTGAAACACACACATATATACACAATAAGTAAGCACACATGCTTGGAGTGGTGGCAGCCCTAGACAGCGTTCAGGAAGTAATTGTGGTTAGGTGCCTCGTCCAAGAGCACTTTAGCCAAAGTACTTAGTGAGAGTATTTACTAACAGTAACATTTTGTGTTGTGCCGGTTAGATGAATCACATTGTATGTTGTGGCTGATTAAGAGGTCACAGAGTGTTAATTACTATCCAAATACACATATCACACATACAGTATAAGTGCAACACATCTATGATCAACTGTTTGTCTCAGCACTTGTTAAAGGCCACAAGAACAGGTCTTTTATTGACTTGTTTTTTAACTGCATATAAAAAAACTGGCAAGAATATAACGCACAAACACACACACACAAGTGTAATGTTAAGCGAAATCATCTATGCAACGTTCATGCTTGATTTTTAAATCCTAGGGGGCGTGGCTTTATTCCAAGTCTGTAACCAAGGAGGGGGCGTGGCTTCCAGCGCGCTCAACGAACACTTCCTTCTTTGGAGGAAACGTTTGTTAGATTATTCACTGCAGTCTGCTTCGATTCAGACTTCTGTTGTTTGCAGGTATGTTCAGACTTCACTACAATGTTTATTCTTTACATTCAGCCGCGAACACTCACAGCATACCTTACAGTCCCTTCATTCCTGCAGGCTGACTGTGAAGTTGTGTGTGCTAAGCTAGCGTTAGCTCGTAGCTTCATTGTCCCAACAAAGGGAACAGGTAGCTTTTAGCTAACATCAGTTAGCTGTCGTTTCCGTGGCTTAAATCTGTGTTTTAAAGGCCGTCGTTGCCCCCGACGAGTTGTTTAACGAAACACCATGTTAAATATCATTTTTATAAACAACAGCTCTATAATTAAATTTCTGAACAGCTCGGTTGTTCTGATTCGGTCAGTTAGCGCTGGTTGACACTGCTAGCTTTAGCTAAGCTATTAATGATTAAGAGTGCAGAATAAGAGTATGGGTGTATGTATTAGGATGCTTACGGTAATTCGCACTTTATAGTTATGTGTCCTTTCTAAGGTTTTATCGCTAAACGTTGTGTGTAGTTTAAAAGTAAATGAGAAACTCAGAATAAGCGGAGCTGTCATTATATATTGTCTGTCACTAAACGCACAGATTGATTACGTCAGAGTTCAGCAAGGACATTTAAGCAGCTAATTGTGCTTAATCCTAACACCTGATTTTTGACAACGGTGCCTTGCGTTAAAGTTTTACAAACTCGTATAGATTCAAACGTAGGTCCACGTCACGTGTGTCTGTCTGAAATGTTCACCTGGTCAAAAAGTGCGCTATTTTTTTAATAAACTGTATAAAAAGTTATTTTCTCTAATATGCAAATGTTATTATTCTAGACGATTAAATAAGGTCTGGTAAAATTTTCAGAGGAGTATGTTGTAACCCGCTGAATGTGCAGTAACATTATGTATATGTACAATTTCATGATTTAAGGTTCAAATGTACAACTATAGCATGTGCAATATTTTCTTTTTTCCACACTGAGCATATCCTCACAAAAGTGCAGTTTGTTGTAAGTTTAGTTTTAATATGTATAATTTGTCACGACACTTAACTATTATCTTATTTGTATATATTTTGAATTTAATCCTACTTGGAACTTTCTATCCTAGCACTTTATCCTTATTTGTCTTTGTTTATGGGACACTACAATTTCCCCCAGAGATTAATAGTTTTCAGACTCAGAGATACAGGGATTAGACAATAAACACTAAATATTATTGAGGCACTTTGGTTTTTCTCCACCAGCATCACGTAGTGACCTGGCCGCCATCATGCAAGAACAATGTCTTAAAATCCCTATGACCAATGTGTAGGACTTGTAGACATCATTCCCCATACCAGTTGATGCTGTATTGGTCGCAAAAGGAGGCCCTGCACCATACTAATAAATTATTGTGGTCTAAAACAGTGTTTCAGTTTCATTGCCCAACCACTGTGTGTAGATGGTAGATTGTGTGTGTGAAGGGTTTTTATTACATATCTCAATGTACGTTTAAACCATCCTTTTTTTTTTTTTTCTCAGTGAATGAACTGAGAATAAACTTTTTTTGTGTTTTGTGCGAAACCATGCAGCCTTCACACTCGAGTGTGTCTTATAAGAAATCAACAGGAAGCAGCTCAGCATTGAAGTTACTGAGATAACAGATAAAAGACCTTTCTTTTTGAATACTTATAGATTAATTATTTTTTCATAGTTTTCTTTTCTTTCCGTCTTGTATATGAGCTCATATCTTCATTTTTCACTGTTTTTGATGCTGCTGTACAAATGCAAATTTCCCCAGGTTGGGTAATAAAAAGTTGTCTTTATTGCGATTAAAGTAGTTTTGTTAATACTATGCTTGATCCATTTTTAAATATTTGCTAAGATGGTTATGTGGTCCAGCCTTTGTCACTGGGTCTCAGTGGATGTTTGTGATGGGGTTTGATGGTCAGACTATTGAGTGTCATTATTATATGCAACAAGCCTATTTGTTAAATATGTGGATCACTACAGAACATCTTATGCTGTGTTTTAAAGATGACTGGTCATTGATTCCTGCATGATATTTATCCATAAATCTCTTTTGAATGTGAAATAAAAATCAGTGGTGTTATATGTAATGTGTGATATCCTAAAATCACAGGTATTAAAATGTGGATTTGTGTAGGAGAGAAAAGCAGATCTGTTGAGGCTGTTGAAGTGTAGATGGTATAATGCAAATTATTTTGGGGGTTATGCAAATCTTGGCAGCCGTATACAAATGTGCTGGTTGAGAGACGCCTGCTAGACATATCGTTGCAACCTTGCAAGTCTTTACTGTACGTTTATAATGCAACCGGTCATTAATTAGTCTGTGTTTTTAAAGTTTCAGACTCTGATGCTGTCTTGGAGAGATCCTATGCTGTTTCTTGATCTCAACATGTACTACCACCGCTGCTCGTCCAAGAGATTAGAGTTTTAATTAAGCCATTTTAAAAAAAGACAAAACAGATTTGGGACTTTGACTCACGGCCCTTTGTGGAACCCCTATCTCCTATCTCCTTGAAAGGTCCTTTGAAGTATAATTCAGGCTTATTTGCACCATGGCTGACGGGAGGATCTATGTGGGGAACCTTCCAATGGACGTGCAGGAGAGGGAAATTGAGGACCTCTTCTTTAAATATGGCAAAATTCGGGATATCGAGCTGAAAAACAACCGCGGCACCGTCCCGTTTGCCTTTGTTCGTTTTGAGGACCCACGGTGAGTTCCAGGCCCGATGTTGTCATTTTCACCATCACTGACTGAGGACAGGGAACATGGAGGAGCCAGTTCTGAAAAGTCTGAGTAGAAAGAAAGTTAGGAGCACTTTACTCTCTTCCCATAGGGATGCGGAGGATGCCGTCTTTGGAAGGAACGGATATGAATATGGAGACAGTAAGCTGCGTGTGGAATATCCTCGTTCCTCAGGATCCAAATATAGCGCATCGGCCGGAGGCCAGGGTGGAAGGTTTGGGCCACCTTCTCGCAGGTCCGAGTTCCGAGTCATAGTCAGTGGTAAGTGAAGCCGTGTCATGTCCTGTGGCTCCACAGGAGAATAACCAACTTTAGCTTTATCATGTTAGCTTTGGGTGAATGTTTACTGATGAGTCCTGTTTGTACCTGAAGGTCTTCCTCCCACGGGCAGTTGGCAGGACCTTAAAGATCACATGAGGGAAGCAGGAGATGTTTGTTTTGCCGACGTGCAACGTGACGGTGATGGAGTGGTAGAGTTTCTTCGACGGGAAGACATGGAGTACGCACTGCGTCGACTGGACGGCACAGAGTTCAGATCCCATCAGGTACAAAGCAGATCCTGATACATTTCTACCTTGGTTCATGGTCATTTTATCAGAAACAGCAGGCCCTTTGCAATTGGGGCTGTCCTGTAGTGTTGAGACCATAGAGTTCCAAAAGATTAGGCAGGTGTTTTATTCTGAATTAAATGGGAAAATCAATTAATGAAAGTGACTTTAAACAATACAGAAACCAGGCCAATGAAATGTAGTAAGCATCAACAAGCAACAGTAATCAGATATAGGTTGTTGTAATACATATATACACATGCTTAAATATAATACATAATGTATAGCTTTTATACTTAACTCCCGGTGTGTGTGTGTGGTTTTTTTAAGGGTGAGACAGCCTACATCAGAGTAATGGAGGAGCGAGGTTCCAGTTGGAGTCGTTCCCGTTCCAGATCACGTGGCCGTTACACACCACCGTACCGAGGATCTCCCCCCATCCGATATCGCTCCCCTCCACGTCACATGGGTCGCCTTAGTCCTCCACTGCGAAGACCTCCACCACAGCACCACAGTCCACCACCACGCCATTATCGATAGGGAACCAGGGGAGCTCGGAGCTTTAAAATGTCGTCCTTCCCCCACGTCCTGTCTTTTTTAATTTTGTAATTAGCATTCCGGCATTTCAGATGAGCCTCTGTAGTTTGATTGTCTTTCCCGGTTACAACAAAACAAGATCCCTCCTTTGGTTATCAATAACTGGACAGTGACCAAAAACAGCATTTCTCTGACAGATTTAAGAAGAGTTGTAGCAGTTTGTCCAGTCTGGGCATTATGGGAGGAAACTGACACTGATCGGTCAAAGTGTTTTAAATACATAAGTTTGATTTTCAGCTGCCTTTTTTTTTTTTTTTGGTTACATGCGAATGATGTATGCATTGTTTAGTTGTGTTTTTGTTTTCAATTAAAATAAGAAATCCTGATGTTCACCCAACGTGTGTATTCAGTCTTACAGAAGTACAGAGTGCTTCACTTACTGTAGCCCTTCTGTCAAATCAAGCCAGTACCGCTGTATTTTGTTTAACTTTGCCATCAATTATGTGTTTTTGTCCACAGAACTGTATCTCACTGGATGTAATCGTAACTCTAGAAACTTTTCGTGTGAAAAAACCCAGGAAACCATCAGTTAGCAAAATGTTGATATCAACCCACCTGGTATGGTACCAACAACCTTACTTCAATATGTAAGTGTGTAACGTGAACACACACACACAAAAGCCCTATATTATGCATTTTTCACACGTATTATTAGAGAATACATTTAGAAGCCTACTTTTAGTTATTTGAAAACCCTATTAAACTAGTTGCAGGCTTTCTTAAATATCTTTTCTGCAGGAAATCAAAGGCTCCTTGATGTTGACATGACAATACTGAAACCCAGGAACTGAAAACATTTTTCATTGTGCTTGCTTTAAATTGATTTAATCTATTAATCGGCAACTTGTTGTGTAAAGCTGTGACAATTTTGGATAGTAGCTTAATCAAAAAATCTGTAGTTAAATTCTATAGTTAAAAGAAACCCTTCCAAAACACTGGTCTCGGTCTTGGCACAAATTCTGCTTGGTGTTGAATTAGTTCTACAATTATATGGATTCTTGTGCCCAGCAGAGTTTCTTGGTGCAAATTAAGAGTAAAGAACAGAAAACGTCCTGTTCTACACTGTCCCACAGTTACAAACCAGGATTAAAATCTAGGGACTGAAAGACCGAGAGGCAAAGAGAACTCATTAGCATGCCATTAAAACTAACCCATGGCTATACAATTTATAGAGCATGGTTTATGAAAATCTGACCAAAGGACAAAACCAGCTGCCATTAAGAGATAAACGTGGTCAGCCACAATGATTAGATAACCCTTACTGTCCAAACATCAACCCGCAGGTATCAGATAACTCAGAATGTGCCAAGAAAACAATCCTCTCATCATTACTCAAATCAACGACACCAACGAGAATCCAGATTCTCACTTCATGCACAAAATTTGTGCGCTTCATTTGCACAGTCCAACAGAAATCTGCATGCGTCTCAAGTTTACCTCGGCGTGAAGGTGCACCACCTGTTCATCAGGACTTGGTCACCTTATCGGAGCGTTGATGCTGAATGGTGACCATACTTTATTCGAAGTCACTCAAATCGTTCCATTTCCCCATTCTAATTTAAAGCCACAGTGAAAGTGATCCGCTGCACTCCGGGACCCTGTGTCTTATTTCCATACAGAGAAGCTTCAATCGTCAAAACAGCAGGACTCTAATAAAATGGCCAGTCAGTGTAAACAGATACTTTGATCCTTTGCAGGCAATGCTGTGGCCTGACCCCCCAACTCCACTTGACACCTTTGAGAGAATTTTTTTTTTTTTTTTTTTTTTTACCTGTGCATGACCTCACATGAGCTTGTGACACACTATTCTTAACCATATGGCCTTTCCGGATGAAATAATGCAGTGATTTAAAAATAACGGTCAAACCCCTCGCCAATTACATACTGAAATATAGCCGCGGGCAGCGATCCTGGGGATCCAAGACAGTAGAAAGTAAACTGGATTTTTGTGTAAGGCATTTTGAGTTTTAGATTATTTAATAAATGTGAATTAGAATGATTAATTTGCATATAGTAGTCCGAGTAAATAAAAAAAAAAAGTCCAGTTAGACATGGTTATCATAGCACCACCTAAAGACCTTTGCATGGCCGTTTCTGACTGATGCTGAAAGTTTTTGAGTAAAGTGTTTTTGAGTTTTATATTTTTTTAAATAAATCTATTAGAATTGATGACTTATGGATTTATTTATTCGTAGCAGCCTGACTGAATGGAAGCGTCCCAATCATAGGCCAATCGATATGAATTGTGTTATTGTCAAAGATGCACACACACCTGCCCTCCGAGTTTGCTTTCTATAGGACTTACGGTCTTGGCTGCCCGATGCGTTTTACTCAAGAAAAAAAAAAAGAAAAATAAGAAGAAAAATCAATGATTTTTTAAGCACTTTGTGTTTCAGCACACAATTATGACCACATTGTTGAAATAACTAAACTTGGGTATGGGCAGGGTACCTCAGTGCTGTGTGTGTTGATTTATTAACTGGAATGTTGGAGTTTTTAATAATGTACACATTATTAGGCAGATGTTACAAACAACTGTATATCTATTTTACTTGTTTTATGATTTTAAACAGAGCTTTGTAACAGGAAAGCTGGCATTCATTAGCTTTGAACCACTTACATATCCGTGGCCACAGCAACCCGTTACAAACTGCCTGAAGATACAGGCCGACTCACTGAAGTAAACAAAATGCTTTGAAGTAGGGCTTCCTTTTGTTCTCTGTGACATTAAACATGATGCTGATGTCACTGGTGCATTCCACAAAAAGATTCCTGATGCTATCAGGCGATCGAGAAGTCACCGAGCGTCGGGTTCGGCTCACGTCAGCTGCCTGGCTTCTCTTTGTTCGGACCCATGAATTCCACGCCGTCGATGGGGATGTCCTTCTCTTTAATGGCTTTCTGGAAAATCAGACGAGCTAACGTTAACTAATGAACAGCGAGAATTCATCCATGACTTTATTTTGGGATCGACTTACAGGAAAGCAATATGGAGCATGTGTTTATGTAAATACACTATTCACTGGCCACTTTATTAGATACACCTCCATTCCACTGAGTGATAATCGACTTGTGGTGGTGTGTGAATGTATCAGACAGAGCTGTGCTGAAAATAATCCATTAGCTAAAAGTATCCAGCCACTAGTGAGCACTAATGAGGATTACTATCGAGATGAGCCAATGTCTTGATTTTACATCCACAAGGTGGGGCAATATGACGTACAGGCCTACATGTGTAAAATTAATGCTTTAAACGTGGAGCCGTTTTGGGAACGGTCCTTTTCTCTTTCGAACATAACTGTTTTAAATATGTTTGAGGTATGTTTGGATATATTTGATTAGGAAGGACTTCCCTTGCCCACACAGAACTCTTACCTCCGTCCAATCGACATCCAGTGGAGACTGGAGTCGTAGGCGTATGGTTAAGGAACCAGCCTTGTGACCTGAAGGTCTGTGGTTCGATTCCCACCAAGTACTATGTCTGAAGTGCCTTTGGACAAGGCACCCTTCTACCCGGGCACCTTATACAGGGCTGCCCATCGCTCCGGGTATGTGGGATCACTTCCCTCAGTGTGTGTGTATATTTCACTGCACGGATGGGTTAAATATGGAGGACAGATTCATCTGTGTGTAAGTACAGAAAGCAAATAGATTACAGTCACTTTTTTTTTATTACAGAGGTTAAATGTATGTGTTTCAATACATTTGTCCTTATAATAAATAATGTAGGTAACTGAGTGTGTGTTGGTGAGTCTTTCAGACTGCATTTAAGTTAAAGCTTAAGTAATGTGAAGATTTTTTTCTATGCTTTACACGTGTGTGTATGTATGATATATACATAAACTGGCAGTTCTGCTCCTTAAATCTGATTGGCTGAGCTGTTTGTCCAGCCGTGACATTAACAATACCACACACCTCTGAGGGCTTTACAGACGTATTAATGCGTGATAAACAATACATTATTTTCCCCATGTTTTTTATAAACTGTACTGCAATTTGACCACTAGATGGCAGTAGTTGATTGTTACAAAACAATGAAACCTGTTACTCAGCAAACAGCGTTTACTTGTAAAAAGTGGACTAGATTAAGTTGCGGTCCAGTTTATTAACGATTATGTTTTTATTAAAGTCATATGAATCAAACCCTGTTTTTTTTTAATATAGTACGACAATTTTTTTTGCCACAATGGCGTCATTAATTCCAACCTACGTAGTGCATCACTTCTGTTTAAAGGTTTTTAAATGTATAATTGGTTTAATAACAGTCTAGATTAATTTAAGCATATTCCTGCAGTTCCTGTTTGTTGTTTTTGCAGCACGCCCCCTGTCTGCAGCGTGTGTACCTGAACACAGCTCTGGTATTTCTTGAACACCTCGGTGCACGGGTCTCCGCTGCGGTCACCTTTCAGGAATTTCTCGGCGAACCAGCGGTTAAAACACTGATCATATTCGCGCTTCAGCTCCGTGCAGCCTTCTCCCACGCTGTTCATCTCCGCAGTGCCACTGACGCAGTCAGGAATTCGGAATTCTCTGGAATTGAACTGAAGATGAGGAACTGTTTATCATCCCACCGGCTCTGAGCGCCTGTCCCCTCTTCCTGACGTCACTGTGTGTCACGTGGTCGAAATCAACAGCGCGAAGCGATGACGTGAACAACACAAACTCGCGCGACCTCAGGGTAAACTTTACAAACTTTAATTACCAGTAATTCATTTAGTTTAAATATAATAACCATAAAAAAATAGTATTATCCCACCGTTATTTTATTAAGTACACACACAGAGCCCTTACCTCAACTCCTTTAAACACATTTGGGATGAATCAGTCCAAAGACTTTCACTCAGGTCCTCACAAATGTTAAAGGATTCTATATACAGTACCAGTTTAAAGATTGGAAACGTCTGGCTCAATTGTATAGTTTTTCCACTTATAGATATACATATAAATGGACGTTTTATATTTGTATTTATTGTAGTTTTGCATTTACAGACTAGTCCTTCTGTGTACTTGTTTTTTGTGGTCCCCTGTTGGTTCTCTGTTGGTCAGGTGCATCAGGTATAATTTGGGTGGTGGATGGTTTATGGTCAGTTCTGCAGTGACACTGATGCAATGATGGTGTTTTAGTGCAGCAGTGCTGCTGTAGTTTCATTTAAACTAATTAGTGACACTGCTGGGATAGGAATAATGCACCAAACAAATAATACCTGGTCTGTGGTGCTACTATTGAGGTCGTGACCATTAGAACAGACTAAAGCATTGTTGCCCACTTTTAAGTAAGAAGCGTAATTAACTAGTTATTTTAATAAGAAACTGCGGCACAGAAAAAAGTGTTAGAATTACAAACAAGTTCTAAATTAACTCCTTTTTTTGCCAACACATCTTAAAATAGCTTAATAACTTCCCTCACTGAGCCTTGGTCCTCTCATTGTTTCTTCCTTTATAAAAAAAACCCAACATATCTGAGAGTTGTTGTTTTTTTGCTGCCACTTTCACCTTAGCTTGCCCTTTGGGGGTTCAGGCTTTGTAATAAGCATTAAATAAATAAAAAATATAAATAAATGACTTGAACTTGACTTGAAGACCAGGGGTTTTCAAGTGGTCTCAGCGCAGGACCCACATTGCCTCACGGTCGTTATCCAGTCTTATAGAATACAAACCAAGCAAATTTATTTAAAATTAGTTTTTCCATTTAAATCAATGTAAATCCAGGTAATTTGTCCAAGAGACTACAAAGTCCATCGTTACAGTAAGTGAAACGTAAAACACGAACAAAACGGCGTTGTGTCCAAACTTTGGACTGGAATTGTCAAATGGACAAAGATGTTCAAATGTTGGGCAAACAGAGTGTCACATCATAAAATCTGTTCAGCTGTTAGGAATATTTATATTTAATCATAAATAATTTCACCATGCCGACAAACACGCGACACATGACCACTTACCACATTTATTCCATTTCACGATACAGCACCACAACATTCTGACAATATAGTACCTAGTCACACTGATAACAATAAAAATATATAACTGTAGAGTACATTTTTTTAGTGTAGGGAAATATTTCCATATCTCTTAAATAAATAATTACTTCCAGGCATTACAGCACTTTTGTTTATACATTTGACAAATCTATTTTTTTTTTATTTCCCCACAGAGTATTGTATAGTATGCTTATACTGGCATCTATCATTCGATGGACTCGAATTACCACAGAGCACATAGAGATGGCAATGACGTATGGGTGAGCGTAAGTGTTGATAATACACTTGAAATGGCACTTGAAATACCGGTCTGATGTACAAGGCTTCAGCAGAGTATTACAGCCATACTGAATTCCATTATGATAATTATGAAACACAAGTCTGGTTGCTGGTAGTTCAGAACATACACACACACGCACGCTCACCCTTACACACACACACACGCACTGTTTCTGTATATATGCCAACAAACGTTGTAGGTAAACCCACATTCTGATGTACAGACACATCAATTGGCTTGTTTTTTTTTTAATCTAGTCACTCACTGAGCAGAAACTCACTGCACGTGTCCCTAAATGAAGGAACTTAAGGCAAAAAGACTGATTAAAAATAAGCACATTTCAAAGATATATATATAGTCTTAAGATTGTTTTTGTATAAGGTTCGTTTGATGGGTGAGGTACAGAATCTTATAGCAGCTTGACGTGTCACTGAATGACTAGGTCACTGCGAAAAAGCTTGACTGATTACAAAAAATCACATTTTCATCCTTAATACAAGTTCATTAATACCTGAAAATAGAAGGGTGTGCCGATACAGACTGAAGCTCCCATGCAAAAATAGTGAGTTTCTGATGAACGTGCAATACTCAACATATCTGGCCAATGCTTTGGCCAGTGAGCACCCTTCTTGTGTTTTAAAGTTGCAATGAAAAAATAATCAATAAGAACATGATTTTTTTAATTTTGTGCTTTTTTTTTTGATAGTGAATTGCTATGGCGTCATCCTTCATTTGACCATTTAATTGTATCGAACCTAACCTAAACATGCTGCTCAAGGGTCATACACTGACCTTCTGTTGGCCTGGTACATAATTGTCAAATTTAAGGTCACTACCAGAATCTTTACTGCCACGCCTGTCCTCGCTCATGCTCAAGAACTTTTGGTAGTAAAATTAAAATGCCACAGTTGATATTTATAGCGATAGTAAAAGCCAGCCCCCCAAACTAGGGTTCTTTCATGACCTCAAGTCCCAGAGCAACAGCATCTATGTGAAGTTTGTTTATTCCGAATATTGATTTTTAACATTTTTCTTCCAAGCTTTAAGGGTTTTCAAAATATTAGGCACTGGTTTAGATAAAGTTTCTCTTGTGTGCAAGCCTTAATGTTTTTTTTTGGTTAGTTAAACTGAATGATGCTACCCATGCTACCCATTACATAATCCTCCCAAAAGAATCATTAACCTCCTACCATGTTGTAACGATACTTGGGTGGTAAGTCAGTTTTCTGGACAACCCTGTTTCAGAAATGAAAGTCCGCAGTGTACATTACATTTGAACTTTTTAGTGGATTGTTTATATTATTGCTAGAAAATTTACATTAGACGGGGCTTCGGGCCACCCCCCCCCAGCTGCTGTGGTTAAGGTTGACTTAAAGATTTGGGTTGAAATACAAAATATGCCGGTTTTTAAACACAGATCATTAGATAGTGGGATGATGGGAATTACATCACTTGTTTTCTATAAGAATCTGGACTTTGTGAACCAAATCTCGAGCCATCACGAGGAGCCGTGGAACGTCATGTCGCTCAGCCATTTCTAAAAGAAAACACAACATAAAGTTTAGGAAATTATTAAGTGTACAGATATTCCTAATTAGGTGAACAGGGATATTTAATGTTTAAATAGAAAAACAATTCGTCATTAAGCACTATTTTCAATCTTTGTGCTTAATGAGGGTTTATGATGGCAATCTTTTGTCTTGTACAGCATTAAGAAAGGTAAATATTGCAGGTACTTTAATTTAGAAGTATGTCAAAGCATGTTTAATTAATTTTCGTTTAATGTCATTGCACAAGTTTTTTTAAAGAATGTGCTTTGAATGTTGTTTTTTGTTTTTTTATAAACAATTATTGGACTTATCTGATTTTATTAAACTCATAACACTGTACCGTTGAAGAACTTGATAATGTCAGTGAAGTCCATGTTGTTCTCCAGAATGATGTCTCTGTATAACTCAACCAATGCCAACGCAATAAAAAGCACAAAGTGACCGGAGGAGATGGTCCGAGCCGCCCAGATGGTCTCCCACACAGAGAACACATCGTCATACACCATTTCTTTAGAAGAAACACAAAACATGACATTGGAGATATATATATAATACATATAAATACAAATAACTTTCACTTTTTTTTAAACATCAATAGCCATAAATATGTGGACAAGCATAAATAAGTACAATGTGTACCTTTAAATGCATGAGAATTCAAATGAATGTAATATTGCTGCTATACTACGAAAAGGCACCTTGCTAGTTTTTGAAACATGACTACTTTATAACATGCGTTACCAGCCAAAAGTTTAAACACACACCTGCCATATAGATGGAGTTTGTAGTTTTACTATTACAGACTATAGAACATCCATTTCCTTTTTTTTAAGTCCCCTGTTGGGTCTCTGTTGGCAAGGCAATTTATAGAGCACCTTTCATACAGAAGCAATTTAAATTGTTTTAAAATTGTTGTAAAAATATAGGAAAATGAATTAAAGTAATTCATTTAGAGATAAGATTAATAAAACAGTCTGGATTTAAAAGCATATGGACTACAGAATGTGAAAGTAAAGGTGGTGTGTCCAAACTTTAGACTGGTTCTGTAAATAAAGTAAACTTTAATGATAAGCTGTCGGCAAAATTTAATCTGCTAAAAACTATGACCATAGTAGGGATTTTCTGCATACATGATCAATACACAACTGCTCGTTTAAGGGGTTAAATATGTTTATAGTCAAGCATAATTTTTGCATTCGGTTAACACAAGTCTATAGTATGACCCCTGACTCACACTGGACATTTCATTGTTTTCCCATTACATTATATATTTGTAATAGTTTGGGGTTTAACAATCACTAAAACATTTGAACAAACGCACATAAACGTAACGTGTTGCCGTCACTAGAATGTTTGATTTTTTATTTTAGTATTTCTGTGTAAATGATTTTACCTCTCTTAAAGTCTAAGAGGAACCATCGATAGCAGAAATAGAAATGTGTGTAGTCTCCATTCTGCTGCATTAGCTCAAAAAGCTCAGAGTCGAGTATCTAAACATTTAGGAAACAAAACACCAAAGCAGATAAGCACTCGTGTAATAAAATGCTATACCTCATCATTTTGTAAAAAAAAAAAAAAAAAAAATATGTATGTTTAATGTACTTGAATAAGGGAACGCATGTTGGCAAAATGTGTGTCCATTGCTCCTCCATGAGGAAAGTTTTGATTCATTCTCTTCATTAGTTCTGTGAAGCAGCTAAAGGCCATGGCCTCTAAGAGAAAAGAAAAGAAAGAACTGCTGGGCAAAACTGAGTCATATCAGGCACATAGGAAGTGCTGCCGGATCGACATTAACTTAAATACGCTTGTTATTTATAGTCAACAGGGAGCTCGGTGTCAACCTACCATCATCAAGAATAACAAGCAGAGGCGCAAGTAAGTCACACATTCCCTGCACATAGCCGATATCTAGATGCTGCCAAACATAGCTATGAGGAAAACTACATTTAGACCTCAGGCATCACTTTGAGCAACTTTATAAAAGTTGTTTCACATTTACATTAAAAAAAAGCTCATTTACCTGCACATGATATTGCGCAGCTTCTCAAGATTAGCAGTTGTAAAGTACCAGTAGTTTCTGTCACATCGTTGAACATCTTTGTCAATGCGATGCAGATTAAGGGTATATAAATCAAGCAGCTCTTGCTATAAAGAAAAAAAGAGTTTTACACATTTACATACATTAAAAAAGAGATGGCTTATTGGTTAGCACGTTCTCCTTTCAGTGATTACCGGTTCGTATCCCGATCTGGGTGGAGTTTCCATGTCCTCCCCGTGTCCGTGTGGGTTTTCTCAGGGTTCTCCGGTTTCCTCCCACAGTCCAAAAACATGGATTCTAGGTAAACTGAATGCTCAAAATTGCCCTGTATAGTGTGCATGTTTGTGTGAATGAGTGTGTGTGTGCCCAGCGATAAATCGGCGCCCAAGATGTTCTCCCCTGGATGGGCATGGGGGAACCCCACCGCGCCCCTAGTGGAGTAATAAGCGAAAGATAATGAATGGATGGATAGTTTAATCATTACTCAGTCGACTGGTCAATCATTTAAACTATTTTTGAAGTTGAATATGAATTAAAAAGTCATATTTAATCCATATTACATACATTCTTTACATTATTTTTTGCATGCATGTAAAAAAAATTATTGAAAAATGGTTTTGCAGATAAGGAAAAAATTTTACCTGCAAAACTGTGAACAGTGCGACATTATAATGTGCATGTTCGTCCTGTATCCAAAGCCTCGTAAGTCAGGTTAATTTTAAAAAAATGACCCCAATCAAATTAATTGGCTTAGAAAATAAATAAAAACCTCATTAAAATACATTGTTGTGACCTGGGTGTAAAGATATTCTTAAAAATGCTCTTGCTTTGGGGAAAAAAAAGGTTTTCCCTGACAGTTCAAACCTGCTTGCTGTTTCACTAACATTACCAGCTACAGGAACTAATTAAAAAAGTTCCACGTGGCTTAAGCAGTGTAGTGTATATATTTTCACCATAATTTAAAATGCAATTTAAAGACTTACAGAGTAAGTTGTCCCAATTGATGATACTGGAGATGCAACATCATTTTTATGTTCTCCCACAGCCAGAGAGTCAGGTTTGGGAAACAGACTCTCCATTTCTGGCTCTTCCTCAGACAGGACTGATTCAGTGGCCTCAGGGCTGGTGTTCGGTCCTGCGTCTATTGATAATGCCAAAGAAGGCATACCTATTGCAACCTTTTCCGGTGGAATTGACAGAGCCAATGGAGGTCCAAGAATAGTGTGTGCCTTGGCCAAATTATTTTCTGCAGGCATAAAAATCAGAGCAGTTGGGATTTCTTCCATTTCAAGAGCAGATGGTGAGTCATCAGATGTATCTGGAGAATGCTTTGATAAACACATCATGGACATGCAGCCTTCAGACATGGGTTCTGTCATATGTTGGTTTAACATCTTAGTTCTTTTGGGTTCAGGGACCCAGTCCATAATGCCTTGAACCACTGGCTTCTCGGCTTCGGTGGAAGATTGTGCCGGCTTCATTTCTCCTGTAGAGGGTTCTTTACAAGGTCCCATGGCTGACATTGTGAGATCTTCAGGTATATATGTATGTGTGCTTTTGGTTTCCTCCAGAGAACCATCTTTATTCCAAGGTTTAGAGGGTTCCTGTGTGGTTTGTGATTTTATATCCACAGTTTGATCTGAAGCTGACTGAAGTACATTAGACTTAAAGATCTCCTGAGCTTCATTTGTATTTGAGTCTCTTTTCTTTTCAGGTTCGGCAACAACTTCAAGAGAAGCTTCTAATAAATTGTGGCATTGCTCAAGTCTCTTACCGCTACATGAGACCATTGTGTCCTCTAATTCGGGAGCATTAGCCAACTGTATCTCAGGGGATGGGATTTCTGCTGTGTTAGGAACTTCAGCCTCCGATTGTTCAGTTGAATCAAAATATTCCTCTTGAGAGTTCAAAGACTTAAATGAATCAGTCCTTTTCGTTTTTTCGGAGTCAGACTTTTCCTGAGTTTTGACCATCTCTGGTTCTGGGAGAAGGTACCCTGTATGTGATTGAGTAAAATCCTCATTGTTTGTATTTCCAGTTACAGGCTCCCAGTCCAGATCATCTACAACATCCTCCTTGACTGTACCCTTACCTTCTTTATATGTTTCCATATCTTTGGTCTCTGTATCCAGATCATTCTGTTGCGTCTCTGATTTGCATTCTGCAGCATCCGTTGCTTTGGTGTCCATAGCTTCTGTCTCTATATTCATGTCTTTCTTTGTTGTGTTGGGAGTCTGTTTCTCTGGGTTTAGATCATCCGGCTGTGCGGCCAAATTCTCTTCAGCTTTATCATCATTTTTTTCCAAGCTAAGTGTGTCCAGCTCTTCCTTCACTATATCTTGAGTGTCATTTTCTTTGACCATTTTTTGGTCTTTTGCTTCCTTCACCATGTCTAAAGTTTTTCTCTCTGTAATAAGAGCTTTCGATTCTGTGCCCAGAACCACTTTGGATGTGTCTACAGCCTCTGTTCCTTTGTGATGAGCTTGTATTTCATTAACCAGATCATTCTCTTGACTAACCATCTCTTTAGTATCTTTGTTGGTAGTTGGCTTTTTACTGAAGTGACACTCTTTATTTGTATTCATCCCGTCTATTGACCCATTAACCTTCCTACAATCCAGGTTTTCTTCTGCTATATCAGAAGTCTTCTCTATTTCAATATTTTCCTTATTTGTTTTCAGCGAGTGTTCTATCGGTTGTTCTTGAAGCTTTTTCTCAGGCCTAGGACTAGATGATGATTCCACTGTGACTCCAGAGGTCACTGCTAAACCCTCTGAAGGTGTACTTTTTGTGCCAGCCTCTTGTGTGGATGGATCCTCTGTACTTGGGGAACAATCAGACAGTCCTGATGTCACAGAGAAATTGCGAGAGGATGGATGTCCAGAGTCTGGGGAACTGGTACAGTTGGGAAGAGAACCATTTGGAATTCTGGGCTGTGGCTTTTCATCCTTCGGCTTGAGTTCAGGTTCAATTGGGTCAACCTCATCCACGGATCCAAACACCTGCAGAAATCGAGCAGAACTGAAAATGAACATGATGTTTAATTAGAGGCTGTGGTAGAAACCTGTGTCGGTGTGTAGCGTACATGTGCACTGCTGTTTGAGTCACTTTGTGAACAGGCGTTAGTTGGTTTCTCTGAACTCTGGGATGACTGGACAGAAAGAAATTCTGGATTAATATTCATTTTTAAACAGTCTGTATCATTTACGTATAATTTACTTTCCAAGGCTAATGAAATTGTATAGTCATTATCTCTACAATTATCCTTTAATGGCATGAAACACAATGGTGGCCCTTTATAAGATCTTAAAAAAGCTCACATCAGTGCTAATAGAAGAGTCTTGTCGTGAATCCCGATCTACACTTGCTCCAGATGCACACTTGGCAATAGCAACAGCATGTTGTTCCTTCTCTCGCTGCCTCACAATAGCCTCACAGCCTAGCCACTCGCTCATGGTCTGTTCATAACAGGCTCGAACTTGTTCATCTACCTGTTAAAAAACACCAAATTTCACCAGATCCTCACTCCAAGAATGTAATCACACTCTGTCCGCTGTGAGTGTTCTGCTTCATACCTCTTTTCTCTCATTAGGAGTCATAGTGAAGTGGTAGTGGCCTAGCAGGAAAGGCCACACCTCTTTGCGAAGCGTTGGGTCTACGCCACCGTAATACACAAGGCGGAGAAGTTCCTGCTCCTCATAGGCCTGACAGTGAAGACACTGATGGTTAGTTCTTTTTTTTTAAATACCATTTGGGCAAATTGGTTCATTATGGATGTTGTTTTAAATTTGACTGCAGGAAAATTCTTGGTCACCCCACCGAAGTATCCTGTAGAAACTTGGTCCACACTTCTTCAGAAAGTCCACCTTTGGCATCACAGGGACTGTTGGGTTCAATGATGGTGGGATTGACCAGAGCAGACAGGTGAGTACGCACTGTAGACAAGTGACGGCAGTAGGCCAGCCCTAAAAGACAGAACTAACGATTACCACTTTAAATTATTCTAGAAATGATTTTTTGAACTATTTTGGAGATGTTACTTACAGCCATAGAAAGCACGTGAAATAATTTGGTACTTCATGGTCTCGCAAAGTAACTTCAGAGGTGCCCTGGTGGGTTTTAAAAAGTTTTTAAAAGTACATTAATTCCTTCATTTGTTGGTGCATTATGTGTTAAAATGCGGATTGTTCAAACTAGCCTGTCGTGATTACACCCATTGGGAAGTCCACTATCCGAAGAGCCATTTTGTGAGCAAGAGGAACACGATGACTTTCTTGCAGCAGGTTGCCAGATGCTCATGCTTTGGTCAATTAGATCCGGACCAACTGCATTTATATGAGAACATGGAAAATATTAGTTTTTAAAATCACAAGCATTATTACACTGTTATTACACATTTTTTCCTGTATTAATTATTTTTTAAAGTTTTTTTTTTTCCAAGATTTCTGAAAAGAATTTGGAAATTGTGACCATTAAGTCATTCACTAAGTAACATTTTTATGTCTTAATATTAGACAGACATGGCATTGACTTGGCTGTTCAGATTTGGGTAAAAAAAAGTATTTAACGGACAAAAGTATGCATACAGTGATCACATACTTTCTAAACCAATGTACTTAACAAAACTAAAAAAGTAACTTAGACCATATGTAAGTAGTATTTGTACTTTAAACCCCCTTATAGTCATATATATATAATCAGCTACCACATTAGAAGGACTATAAGCTCCTGTAATATACATATACATCTTTGGAGTATATATAGTATAACACACTCTCTGTAGTATAACAAAAGAATAAGCCACATACCAAATTCCTGACTTCCTGGATATATAATTCGGAATACATAATCTGTCGCCTCATCTTCATCCTTATCCGAAAAAGACTCACAGGATCCTTGTGGACTTCTTTTCCGCAGTTTTGGAAAAACCTTGCCCTGTTGAAAACATTTTTTAAGACAAAATGTATTCACATATCGCTTCACTTCCCAAAACTTAATTCCATGCACACCTTTCCTCTTTGGGACCACAGTGGAGGATCAAGCTGTCCATGTGGAAGTAGCCCTGTTTCCAGACAAGTAAGAAACTGTAGCAGATGGCCTCCTTTTGGAAAACGGAAGGGTGGTCTTTGGATGCCATCCTGACTCACCAGAACCACTGTGCCACCACTGTCCACTGTAACAACGGATGGAATAATATACAATTTGTGATGACTACAATGAAAGAGTACATACAAAATGAAAAAAATTGGATACCTTGTTGGTGGCAGTGCAAATAGACAATTTCCTCCAAACGAATGGTCATTGCGTAGTCCCAGTATACACTGCAAAATAAAGAGGTCAAAATAGGAGGTCAAATGCACACAAAGCAAGACATGGAACTCCATCAAACCCCATTTAGGGACCCATTTTACCTTTTTTCATAATCCAGTTCTCCCATGTTGCCATTCATTAGTTGGTTTGGTGTCCACTTCAATGTCATGAGCTCTGCAGTCTGATGTAAGGAAAGGTATCCTGGAATTGCTTCCATGTCGTCCGTCTGAAGCGACAGGGAGAAACCAACTGTAGCCACAGAGTGCGTTTCAATCATAACACTCAATTCCATTAATTCTAAAGTGGAGTAACAAAATACACACTGGCTGGACAAGAACATTGTTTTTGCCAAACAGCAGTGTGGCTCTGGAGTTCTGATGAAGCGATTCCACGTAATCCCGCGCCCACAGGGATGGCCTGTCATCCATACTACCGCTTGATTGTCTTTTCTGAATCTACACAAATAGACACGCTGTAATGGTCCATGCAGGCTGACTTACAATACACACATTTACATTTTATATTAAGCAGATGATAAAGCAATGAGCTTGCAATACTAACAAGAGCGGGGCGCTTGGTGGGGGAGTCCTGGCGACAGTGTCCACTATGGATACGGTGCCTCTGCACTAACTCATCGGCGGAAGGATCCGTCCAAAAGTGGTTTGCTGTCTTTGCTTTAGTGTATTCCAGAGCACACGGCCCAACTACAATGAACAAGAGAAAGTATTTAAAGAATGCAGCTTACTAATGCAAATGTACTAGCAAAACTATAGCTTCACACGCTTTAAGTAATGTCTTTAGATGCTGCTTTTTATTTACCAAAATCATAATCAGTTACATGCAAACTTTAGCTTTCTGTAGCTGTCAACACTTTGGTTGCATATCTGTTGAGAATATCCCAAGTTTTAATGTTTTATACTGAACTCGGTTTCTAAAATTCGAGACACCAATGCAGAGTTACTATAGTTTTAAGAAAAATGTAGATTGTAATGTTACATTTATGAAAAAACACTAGCGGAATACCCGTTCTGTGCTACAGAGGAGCAGTTGATCACACCATGACACTTGAAAGACAGTTGTTTTTGAACAGTGTCGCATTAAAAACAACAGCTATGGAGTCCACGCAGTTGCTTTCTTGTGAATTCTTGTGAATTCATGTGTTTTTATCAGTATGTTTTTCAAAGACATGATCAGGAATGATGGAGCCATGTTTCAGCTTTGTGTGAAGACCCCAATCCATCCAAGGTGAATGTATGGAAATGTAGGAGAGCGGGAACCTGTTTTTTCAAGGACATCATTGGTAATCACTTAGAAAGAACCTGATGTGACAATGGAGGGGTCTTGCGTTCGATGCCAATATCAAATGAGCCATCGAACATAAAAGGTAGAAATGTGATTTTAAGTTTCAGCCTTGTCTTAC
>JAOUQT010000007.1:11235835-11252072 GCA_025769995.1 Xyliphius kryptos | reverse complement strand
ACTTCCCATCTGCTTGGACAGTTGATCCTAAGTATCTGAATTCCTGCACCTTTGTGACCACTTCTCCCTGTAGCCTGTCTATTAATTTCAATTTTTCCGTCATTTCTTTTTTCTGCCGAGCTAAACACATTACTGCTGTGAGAGAGTGCTGAACTTCACCTTGTCTCATACAACTGCCTGATTCACCCTGGTGATTGGCATTCAGTGAGGGTTTGCGTCACGTAGTAGGTCCAAGTCTGCCGGTAAGGCCCTGTGGACTCATATACCTTCACCACCACACACATTCAGTCTTTTTATGGACTGATAAATTTCGGAAAGTCGACAACCCAAGTTTTGGTGTGCCACTCCAAGATTTTCAGTGCTCCAATCTAGCCAGCCATATGATACACCTCTCCAGGTGCCACTGTCATCTATTATTTCAGACTTCACAACCAACTCTATTTACATCAACAGTTTTGTTACTATTAGGTTTAAAATACAGGGTGATATAAACCTTTGATTTTGAAAGCTCGAGGCAGATTTCTTTGACCCTGGCGACACGGGATTGGTAAACTACCATTACATAAAAGCTCTGAAAATAATTCAAACAAAATTCAGGTGATTTTTATTGTTATTTCCATCACATACAGTGTAGTACAGTATCTATTAGGACTGGCTGATACATAAAATGACATTCTCAACAATACTACATTAAGTGAACTACTCTGAACATGTACACAAACACAATTAGCACATGAAATATATTTTCTTATGTATAAACATATAGCCGCCACAATGTCCGGGACTTGATTCCCGGGTGGAGGATCCTGTGTGTAGAACACGAGTGTGGGTTTCATCTTGGTGCTCCAGTTAGTCAGTGTCACTAGCAACACATATAACAATATTTTAAAGAACAAATCAGATAATAAGATCTCTAATCACCGTATCCTGCCAGATGATTTACTGTCTATTTTATTTTATTTTATTATACTTGTCATATACATATTTATACATGGTACAACATGGAGAAAAATGCTTTTTATTGAAGGGACAGCTGCAGTATGGTGCCCCTGGAGCAAGTAGGCCTAAGGGTCTTGCTCAGTGACCCTACAATGGGAGCTTGAAACCCGGACCTTAAAACCTTGTAATCCAGAGCATTTAACCATTTGGCCATGTCTGCCCCTAGTTCCTTTGGAGCACCATTACATAACGCACACATTATATCAATCCAAGAACTCAAACGAATCAGATTTAAATACTCTCTACAGACTACAAAAACAGCAATAAGCTCTTACCAGGTCTTGGTCACAATGAAAGAAGTGTGTAGCTGGATTTTGATAGACTGGAATGTTTTTATCCATGGAGCCTGGGATGTAGCACAGACACTCTAGAGGGGGGACAGTAAAGTTACCTATTTAGATGCAGCATGCACATGGGATGTCTAGTAATTAAGAAACCATGGCTAATCTCACGTTTACAAACGAGACAAAATGTATGAAGGAACTTGGTGTGAAACAGTCATTGAGTGAAACTTGAGGCATGGGATACTGCTGCATATATCTGGAGGTATATGTCTGTGGGGATTTTGGTTCTTCGTCAAACTTATTTACTATTTTCATCCACACAACTGTCCCTCACTGTTTCTCTTTTTCTGACCATTCTCTGTAAACACTAGAGATGGTTGTGTGTGAAAACCCCAGTAGATTAAGTCTCTGAAAAATTCAGAACCAGCTCCCTTTGGTACCCACAACCATGCCCTGTTAATCCAAGTCATTTAAATCACATTTCCTCTCCATTCTGATAATCAGTTTGTACTTCACTACGTTGTATTGACCTCCTCTACATGAATAAATACACTGAGTTGCGATGTATGTGATTGGACTATTAGTTGTGTTAACAAGCGATTGAACAGGTGTACCTAATACAGAGGCAGGTGAGTGTACTGTATATTGACTATGGTTGAGATTGGTTTCCTCCAGGTTTAAAATAAACAAAACAAAATGTAACGACAGAATGTAGACTGGTGCAGTTAAATGTGCTGTACCAAAGAGATGTACCAGTAATTCCTTTCTATCTGCTTATTAAAACAATACGAACCACTGGTCATCCCTGCAGAGTTTCCTTGATGTAAAGTCCTCATTTGTTGGAAACCCATCGAGGCGACCTTGTCTTTGTTGGCTGATGCCTGTTGCTGTAGATTGAATAGAATACATAGGATAAAGAATACAAACAAATCCAAGAACGCAAAACCCGCTCGAACTCAAAAACACTGTCCTCCTACAAAGCAGCCTCCAGTCACCAGAGGTGCAGATGCTCTTGTAAAGCTCCAGGGTTCACATTAGTGGTAAATTACAACCCTATTAAGATATTATGGGCAAGTTTGTCTTTGGTACGTTGTGATATGTTTTCTATGAAAACAAGACATTTAATCTACATTTGCTGGGTTCAGATTGGCGCCACTGACCATGTTGTAATCAATGATACACATTCAGGGATGTTGCTGATGGGAGAATAATCTTGACTGACCTGCATTTCATCTGAACATTTGAGATCAGTGTCCAGCGTCAAGGACATACCAGTCTTACTGGAATTAGGGCCATCTCCTGCCTCAGTGGGATGAGCATTGCCGACTAAGTTCTGAAGAATGGGTGAGGAAAAGGTTATAAACTGCTATGAAATCAGGGGCCGCATGGTGGTGCAGTGGACAGTGTTGTCATATCAGAGCAAAAAGGACCCTGGTTAGATCCGGCTGGAAATATCTGTGCGGACCCGTGTTCGTGCGGGTCTTGTCCAAGTGCCCGTTTCCTCCTGCATTGCAAAGACTTTCATGCTAGGTTAATTGGTGTCTCCAAACTGGCCCTTAGGGTGTGAATGTGAACGTGTGTTTTTGTATGATGGATTGGCACCCTGTCTAGGGTTGTTCCTGTGGGCACTGGCTGGCCCGCGAACCCGTGCAGAATATTCATTTAGTCATTTTCTATACCCACTTATCTCTGGGAGCAACTCTGGGAGCGACTTTGGGCACGACTCTGGCCGCGAGGGCAGGAACAACCCTAGACAGGCGCCAATCCATCATAGGGTGCACGCACACACACACATACACACATTCAAACACTAACAGGCAAATTAGAGACACCAATTGACCTATCATGCATGTGTTTGGAATGCAGAAGGAAACCAGAGTACTGGGAGAATATCTGTGCGAACACTGGGAGAACATGCTAACTCCACCCGGGGCTTAAACCCAGGATCTTCATTTTGTATGGCAACAGCACTATCCCCTGTGCCACCGTGCCACACTGTGTGAATTAAGAGGACGAAAATGAATGATTCAATTAATTAATAAATGAATTAAACCAAATTCCCATTATAATACATCATCATATATCATCATATATTCACAGACTACAGAAACAGCAATAAATTCTTACCAGGTCATGGCCACGCTGAGAAAAGGGTATAGCTAGATTTTGATAGACTGGCCAGTTTTTATCCATGGAGCCTGGGGTGTAGCACTGATACTCTGGATGGGGGACAGTAAAGTTACTTATTTAGATAGATTCTATTGTTTTTACTAAAGCATGCTGCGTGCACACGGGATGCCTAGTAATTAAGCAATCGTGGCTAATCTCACGTTTACAAAATGGTGCATTTCACCTGGTGTGAAATAGTCGTTGAGTGAGACTAGAGGCATGAGGTCCTGCTTCATGTAGCTGGAGGTATGTGCCTGTGGTGCATCACCATGGCCCATTACAGACACTTGGGGGGATTTGGGTTCTTCGTCATACTTATTCATTTGAAGAGGCCCTTTACATAAATATTGGACAGGCTTTTCCTGATGTCCACCTGAGACAGAGGCTGAACAGAAACAAAAACAATCAGATAGTATATACACAGAATGTAGACTGGTGAGTATGAATGTGGGTGGATGAATGAGTTTGTGGGTGTGCACTGTATACTGTGCTGTACCGGAAAGATGGACCAGTAATTCCTTTCTATCTGCTAATTAAAACAATACGAACCACTGGTCATCCCTGTAGATTTTCCTTGTTGTAAAGTCCTCATTTGTTGGAAACCTATCGAGGCGACCTTGTCTTTGTTGGCTGGCGTGTGTCGCTGAAGATTGAATAGAAGCGCTGACCTCTCTCGCTTGAAGTTCTCGTTTTTAAAATAGTGCATCTGAATTATATCGCTATCCTGTTGTATGTCGCCTATGCCGGGGTCTTGGTGCACTTTTCTGAAGCCGTACATGTTGAGCTGGCGAATGAAACTGTTGAAGCGTTTGGTTTTGAAGTACTGGGCGCTGTTAGAAAACAGCACTTCATCCTCGAACTGTTGCTGGTGGATAATTATTCCTTCCCCTTTAGAGTCCCAGTAGATGGATCTAAACTGAGGATCATTCACCAAGCACCACAACCTGCCCGGGAAGTTGCTGGAGCTGATCGAGAAGGAGTAAAGTGTTTCTTTGTCTTGCATTTGAGCTAAAGGTTTTGTATCCTGCTGGGTCATAAGAAGATCAGATGTAATTATTTGTCAAGAAATGATCAGATTCCTTAGCAATACCAATGGCAGCTAAAGTGTCCGGCACATTCTTAAATAGCAGGCGAAAAGCTTGCCATTGTGATGTCATATAAACATCACAAAGAAAAAAAGCCTGTTGCATAGTAACTTGAAGCACCCTGGATAGCTCAATTGGTAGAAGAGATTGGGATGCTCTCAGTTTTAGTTCTACATCTTGTTTTACAATGGAACCTTGGCCCATAGCAGCTTTAGAGAAACTTAATACAGGAAATAATCACGGAGTTTATTTAATTTATTTTTTAAACCTATCTCAAGCCAAGCACTGCAAACATTGTACTAAGGTTATGGTAGAGTTTGTGCCACTTGCCCAACTGCCTACATAATCAAACACAAACACCCAACACATTTGTTTAATAATCACACAGATTTATTTATCCCAGCGCAATTCTTAATGACCGAGTGTTCGTTATTTATACTCATATATAAATCCATAGCGCTGACATTTTCTCCATTTTACGAGTCTTCTCTTCTCATATTGCTTCTATTAGGGAATCGATACTCACCCGCTGGCCTCGGACTGAGCAAAGCGTAGTTTCTGGAGCTCCAAAAAGCACGCGCGCGGGGCATTTTTTATGCATACTGTAGGAGCTCGCGTGAGTTTAATCAGTCAGATTATTAGACGTCACAAAGGAATATCTTCTAATTGTTACGCTGTTCGACATGTTTGTTTACGAGGGAGGTGTGTGTGTGTGTGTGTGTGTGCAAGCAAGCAATCAGCACGTTTAATGCGTCTTCACAATTTCTGTGCATTTTTATTTTTCAGTTTCGGGGTTTCCTTGCTCCCCAGAGTTCACCAAGGCGAGTCACTCGCATTGCCAATTTGGCACGTGCTGGAATGCCGGATACCCTTCCTGACGCAACTATCACCTATACAGGATTAGGACAATTTAGAGTCTCGGATTCACGTATCACGTATGTCTTTGGACTGTGGGAACCGGAGTAGCGAAATGAAACCCATGCGACCACAGGGAGAACCTGCAAACATGATCACAATTATGATTAATCAGTATAATGTAGTCTGAGTCAGAAGTTGGCAAAGTGCACGCTGCTGGAAAAACAGGAGGGAAGACCCCGGCACCCCCTGGGCTGCAATAGCTAAAGAGAAAAGGGTGCTTCATCAGTTTATCTCTATCTCACAGAACGAAGGAAAATGTCTTCACATCCCTCACGAGTTTAAAGTAATGAAACACACTCATATTTCAAATCTGTACACGTACACCCGTCTTATTAGCACTGTCTTACTGTCTTATTAGCACTGTCTTACTGTCTTATTAGCACTGTCTTACTGTCTTAGTAGCACTTTTTGTACAAGGTCTCTGTCCAGTTACGGACAATTGGGTTTCGATTGGGTTTCCTGGTTTCACCTATGTGCATGCTAGGTGAATTTTAGATAAATTGTTCTGTCCTAAACCTTAAAGGGGGTAGGTTGCATCAGGAAGGTTATCCGGTTTGTTCCAGATAGACTTCCTGTGGCAAACCCTGGTGGCAGAAAAAAAGCTAAAAAAATGTTACTACTAAAATGGTGTAATGTCATGTCATACATTGTAGTGGCATCAAATTGTTTGGCTGCATGGATGAGTCGGCTTTCTCAGATGCCCTCTATCTTGTATTATCTTGTATTATTTGTATAAGCCTGGCTCCAGATAGTCCAGTCCACATTTTAATTTTGTCTATCCAGGTTATTCTCGGTCCTCGACGTCTTGTCAATGTAGCTTGCGGGATTTGAAGTAGTTCGGTAACTCTTTTTCAGTTAAAATTTATGTAAGTACTTCGTTAACAAATGATATATTTTTTCCTATACAACAATAACACACGGGCGGCACAGTGGGTAGTGCTTTGGAGGTTCGAGCCCGGGGTGGGTGACTTGGTAAATTTCTGTGGGGTGTTTGCATGTTCTCCTTGTGTTCACCTGGGTTTTTTCCATGTGCTCCGGTTTCCTCACATTCCATAGACATGCATAATAGGTCTCATCAACGACAGCAACAAGGTTATATTCATACACAAGTTTCACATCTAAATCCAACTAACTCCTGAATGTTTCTGAATAAAACTAATTAATGTCTAAATGATTGTAAATACAACTAACACCTGAATGATTGTAAATCCAACCAACTAACTCCTGATTGTTTGTAAATTTAACCAACTAACACTTTAATGATTGTAAATTCAACTAACTAATTACTGAATGATTGTAAATCTAATTAACTAACTACTGAAAGATTGTAAATCCAACTAACCTCTGATTGTTTGCAAATCAAACCAACTAATCTCTGAATGATTGAAAATCCAACTAACTAACTCCTGAATATTTGTAAATCCAACTAACTAACTCCTGAATGATTGTGAATCCAACCAAGTAAATCCTGTATGATCCTGGATTATTGAAAAACCCAAGAACTTAACCCTGAATAATTGTAAGTCCAACCAACTAACCATAAAATGATTATAAAACCAAATACCTAACCCTGAATGATTGTAAATCCAACCAACTAACCACGGAATGATACTAAAGCCTGAATAATTTTAAATCCAAGTAACTAACTCCCGAATGACTGTAAATCCAACTAACTAAATACTGAATAATTGTAAATCCAACTAACTAACTCCTGAATGTTTATAAATACAACTAACTAACCTCTGAATGATTGTGTATGCAACTAACTAACACCGGAATGGTTGTAAATCCAACTAAATAACACCTGCATGATTGTAAATCTAAATAAGTAACTAATTACTGAATGATTGTAAATCAAATTAATTAACTACTTAATGATTGTAAATGCAATAACTAACCCCTGAATGATTGTAAATCCAACTAAATAACTACTAAATTATTGTAACTCCAACTAACTAACTACTGAATGATTGTAAATCCAACTAACTAACTACTGAATGTTTATAAATACAACTAACTAACCCCTGAATGATTGTAAATTCAACTAACTAAGTAATGAATGATTGGGAATCAAATTAACTCCTGAATGATTGTAAATAGAACTAACTCCTGGATGACTGTAAATCCAAATAACTAAGCCCTGAATGATTGTAAATCCAAATAACTAACCACTGAATGATTGTAAAGCCAAATAACTAACCCCCTAAATTATTGTTAATCAAACTAATTAACAACTGAATGATTGTGAATCTAATTAACCAACTCCTGAATGAATGTAAACACAGCTAACTCCTAGATAATTGTCAATCCAAAACACTAACCCCTGAATATTTAAAAATAGAACTAACTAACTCCTGTATTATTGTAAATCCAACTAACTAACTCCTAGATGATTGTAAATCCAAATAAATAATCCCTAAATGATTGTAAATCCAAATAACTACCCACGTACTGAAAGATTGTAAATCCAACTAACCCCTAAATAATTGTAAATCAAACCAACTAACCACTGAATAATTGTAAATCCAAATAACTATCCAAGTACTGAAAAATTGTAAATCCAACTAACTAACACCAGAATGATTGTCAAGCCAAATTGCTAACCCCTGAATATTTGTTAATCCAATTAATTAACACATGAATGATTGTAAATCCAACCAACTAACACCTAAATGATTTTAAATCCAACTAACTAACCACTAAATGTCTGTAAATCTAAATAACTAACACTTTAATGATTGTAAATCCAATTAACCCTTGGTTGATTGTAAATCTAACTAAATGACTCTAAATACAACTAACACTTTAATTATTGTAAATTCAACTAACTAATTACTGAATTATTGTAAATCTAATTAACTAACTACTGAATGATTGTAAATCCAACTAACTTCTGAATGTTTGCAAATCCAACCAACTAACTCCTAAAGGAATGTAAATCCAACTAACTAACACATAAATTATTGTAAATCCAAATAATTACACCTAAATGACTGTAAATCTGAATAACTAACCATTGAATGATTGTAACTCCAACTAACTCTTGGATGATTGTAAATCCAACCAACTAACCACTGAATGATTTTAAAATCCAAACAACAAACTACAGCATGGCTGTGAATCCAACTAACTCCTGAATGAATGTAAATCCAACCAACTCCTGGATGATTATAAGTCTAAATAACTAACCCCTGAATGATTGTAAATCTAACTAACTCCTGAATGTTTGCTAATCGAACCAATTAAGTGAATCCAACCAAGAAAATCCTATATGATCCTGGATTATTGAAAAACCTAAAAACATAACCCTGAATAATTGTAAGTCCAATCAAATAACCACCAAATGATTATAAAACCAAATACCTAACCCTGAATGATTGTAAATCCAACCAACTAACCACGGAATGATAATAAAGCCTGATCGATTGTAAATCCAACTAACTGACTGAATGTACACCCAGCTAACTAATTCCTGAATGATTGTAAATCCAGTTAAGTCCTGGGTTATTGCAAATCCTAAGAACTTAACTCTGAATAATTGTAAGTACAACCAACTAACCACCAAATGATTGTAATTCCAAATGCCTAACCCTGAATGATTGTAAATCCAACTAGCTGACTCTTGAATGATTGTAAATCCAAATAACTAACCGCTGAATGATTGTATAGACAACTAACTACCTACCTACCTAACTAACTAACTAACTAACTACTGAATAATTCTAAAAGCAACCTTCTAACTCATGAATGAATGTTAATCCAAGTAACTAACTCCCGAATAACTGTAAAGCCTACTAACATCTGAATGATTGTAAATGCAACTAAATAACCATCAAATTATTGTAAATCCAACTAACTAACTCCCGAATGTTTATACATACAGCTAACTAACCCCTGAATGATTGTAAATCCAAATAACTAACACCTAAATGACTTTAAATCTAAATAACTAACCATTGAATGATAGTAAATGCCACTAACTTCTGAATGATTGTAACTCCAACCAACTAACCACTGAATGATTGTAAAATACAAATAATTAACAGCTGAATGATTGTAAATCCAACTAACTAATTACTGAACAATTGTAAATCCAAAGAACTAACCCCTGAATAATTGTAAATCCGACTAACTACTGAATAATTGTAAATCCAACTAACTAACTCCTGAATGAATGTACATCAAAGTAACTAAGTACTAATTGATTGTAAATCCAACTAAATCCTAATAGTTTCCAAATCCAACCAACTAACTCCTGAAGGATCGTGAAATCCAACCAACAAACTACTGCATGGTTGTAAGTCCAACTAAATACTGAAAGATTTTAAGTCCAACTAACTAACTAATGAATGTTTGTAAACCCAACTAACTAACTAACTACTGAAATATTGTAAATCTAACTAACTAACTCCTGAATGAATGTAAAGCCAACTAACTCCTGAATGTTTGCAAATCCAACCAACTAACTCCTGAATGATTGTGAATCCAACCAAGTAAATCCTGTATTATCCTGGATTATTGAAAAACCTAAGAACCTAACCCTGAATAATTGTAAGTCCAACCAACTAACCAGTAAGTCCAAATAACTAAAACCTTAATGATTGTAAATCCAACTACATAACTCCTAAATATTTATAAATACAACAAACTCACTCGGGAATGATTGTAATTGCAACTAACTAACACGGAAAGATGGTAAATCCAATTAACTAATACCTGAATGATTGTAAATACAACTAACTGGAGTTACAATCATTCAGACGTTAGTAGGATTTACTATCATTCAATGGTTAGTTATTTAGATTTAAAGTCATTTAGGTGTTAGTTATTTGGATTTACAATCATTCAGGGGTTAGTTAGCTGTATTTATAAACATTCGGGAGTTAGTTAGTTGGATTTACAATCATTTGATAGTTATTTAGTTGCAAATAGTAAACCCTGAACGATTGTAAATCCAAATATCTTACCCATAAATGATTGTAAATCCAACTAACTAACTAACTAACTAACGAACACCTGAATGATTGTAAATCCAACTGACTAACTAACTAACTCCTAAATGTTTATAAATAAAACTATTTAACTCCTGAATGATTGTAAATCCAACAAAATAACTCCTCAATGCGTGTTAATGCAAATAACTAACACCAGAATGATTCTAAATGCAACTTACTAACTAACTCTTGAATGATTGCAAATCAAACTAACTTACTCCTGAATAATTGTAAATACAAATAACTAACTAACTAACTCCTGAATGATTGTAAATCCAAATAACCTATCTCTGAATAATTATAAATCTAACTAACTAACTACTTAATGATTGTAAACCCAACCAACTAACTCTTAAATGATTGTAAAATCAACCAACTCCTGAATCATTGTAAACCAAAATTTCCCCCTTGAATAATGGTAAACCCAACAAACTATCCACTGAATGATAACTAAATCCCGAATAATTGTAAATCCAAGCAACTAACTGCTGAATGATTGTAAATCCAACTAACTAACACCTGAATGATTTTAAATCCAACTAACTAACTACTGAATGATTTTAAATTCAATTATCTAACTCCTGAATGATTGTAAATCCAACTAACTCCTGAATGATTGTAAATCCAAAAACTAACTCCTGAATGATTGTAAATCCAAAAACTAACTCCTGAATGATTGTAAATCCAAATAACTAACCTCTAATGATTGTAAATCCAACATATTAAGTCCTGAATGATTGTAAATCCAAATGACTAACCCCTAAATGGTTTTAAATCCAGCTAACTAACTCCGGAATGATTGTAAATACAAATAACTAACCCTTGAATGATTGTAAATATAACTAATTAAGTACTGAATGATTGTCCAACTGGATAACTCCTGAATGTTAATAAATACAACTAACACCTGATTAATTGTAAATCCAACCAACTAACTTTATATTAATTGTAAATCCAACCAACTAACTTCTAAATGATTGTAAATCCAACTAATTAGTAAATGATTGTAAATCCAATGACCTAACTACTGAATGATTGTAAATCTAACCAACTAACTCCCAAATGTTAATTCAACTAACTTACTTCTAAATGATTGTAAATCTAACTAACTACTAATTGATTATAAATCCAACTAACTAATCCACATACGGTCAGGAGATAAAAAAGGAAACTTGAACAACACACATTTCCCACAATCCCCTCTTCTCTGATAGCATGAACTGCAATTTGCTGTCTAATTAAAGTCCATATTAAAGAAGTGTGAAGGAGTTTAAAGCGACACTCTTTACTCCTCAGACAGGACGGGAATAAACTGGCTGTTGAAATGGAGAGAAATACAGAGGAAGCGCTGAATAATTCATTCCGGGTTTTGCAGGAGAAAATGTTCTCTTTGACCTTGACATCTCTGATTCCATCCATCATCAGGCAAGCGATTATATCGTTAAAACTCTAGACACGATCTCCAGCAGCCTTCATGGAATCAGCACAAACCCTTGCACTACTGCCATACAACAACTAACTAATAATAAATTATCACTCTATTAGGAACACCAATATTAGGAACACCTGTATCGTTAAAACTCTAGACACGATCTCCAGCAGCCTTCATGGTATCAGCACAAACCCTTGCACTACTGCCATACAACAACAAACTAATATTAAATTATCACTGTATTAGGAATACCTGCCTAATAACGGGCTGGTCAGGACTTTGGCATCCTACATATACAAGTCGACCCATTAGTGATGCTGCAGCTCCACAAGTCAAGCTCACTAGCTCGACACTTGCCACTGTATGAAGGTCGGCTTAATTTGGTTTGCTCATTGCTGTTAAATGTTGGTTTCTACTGGACAGTTATGAGACACCGTTCATGCTTTCCGCTTGCACTTCACTGTTTTATTTTGCCTCAGTGTGCCTTATTGTGGCGCACTGTTTTAATTGCATCTAACCTCAGTTCACCTCACTGTGCTTCAGAGTGCCTTGCACCTCAGTGTGCTTTATTGCTCCTAAGTGTGCCTCAGTGCAGCTCATGGTAACTTGTTCTGCCTCATTATGCTTTTGTGTGCATCATTGTGCCTCATTGAAACTCAGAGCACCTCATAGTCTTTAATTTTGCCCATTTACACTTTATTTTCCCATAATGTACCTTATTGTACCCCACTGTACCTCATTTTGCCTCATTTGTGCTTCATTGCACCTCAGTGTGTGTCACGTCATTGCACATTGTCTTATTTATCACATTTATCGTGCTTCATTGCCTCTCATTGTGACTTGCTCTGCCTCAGTGTGCATCCTTGTGCCTGTGTTTTATGTCTCTGTGTGCCTTATTATGCTTCAATGTGCATTACTGTATCTCACTGCACCTCAGTGTCATATTTTTTTTCTCATTTTACCTCATTGTCCCTCATTACACTTCAGTTTTCCTCATTGTGATTTATTGCACCTCACTGTGACTTGTTCGGTCTCATAGTGCCTCACTGTGCTTCGTTGTGCCTCTGTGTTTCCACTGTGCCTCATTGTGACAAAACAAAAGCCTTCTTGTTGTGCAGATAGAAACAGGGCAGAGGATCTCCGTGTGCATCAGCAAACACTTGACAACATACTCAACAATCTATCAGGAAAAACCCGTCTCACCTACTCTACTACACACAGACACACACACTTACTGTATATATACACTATACCACACACATATACTGTATACACACACACTCACACACCTATAAATCAAATACATTCTAGTAAATTCCAAAAATATTGGGACACATCTGGAAGCACACTATCAATGCTGAAAGATATATCCAGGTTCTAGAGCAACATATGTTCCTATCCAGGAAATTATGCATGTTCTCAGTATAAACATTTAATATGTTATCTATTATTTAATATTATTTAATATGTAATCTGGTTTGTATAAATATATAAATTAATATAATTAATTAATTATTAATAATGATAATAATAATAATAATAATAATAATATGATGGCCCAGTGGCACAGTGGATGGCCTCACAGCAAGAAGATTCCGGGTTGAAGCCCTGGGTTGAGGAACTCAGGAAAATTCTGTGTTGAGTTTTCATGTCCTTTCCATGTTTGCGCGGGTTTTCTTTGAGAGCTCCGGTTTCCTCCTGCATTCAAAAACATACATGATAGGTTAATTGGTGTCTCTAAATTGCCTGTTAGTGTGTGATTGTGTGTGTGTGTGTGCGCTCTATAAGGGATTGGCACCCTGTCTAGTGTTGTTCCTGCCCTCAAGCCCAGAGTTGCCAGGTGGGCACCGGCTTTCTTGTGACCCTAAAACTAGGATTAAGTGGGTATAGAAAATGAATGAATAATTAATAATATTCATAATAAAATAATAATAACTAATAATATGCTCTATGGGTTGTTCCTGCCCTTGCGCCTGGAGTTGCTGGGTAGACACTGGATGGCTTATGACCCCTTGTGGATTAAGTGGAAGAAAATGAATGATTAAATAACTATTATTAATTACTACACTTTATTCTAGATTTTATGGTGTGGCCGTGGGGTGTGGCCGTGGGGACTCGAAAGTTACTGAGATTAGAACATGTGATGGACTAAGGAGTCTAAAGTTCCAACTCGTCCCAGAGTTTTTTAGTGCGCTTGAGATTGCGGTTCTGTACAGGACACTCGAGATGACATCATTATAGAGCCGACGTTTTGAAAGGGACACTGTGATGATGACGTAACAGTGTTTTTGGTCCTCTTAAGTCCACTCAAGAGAAAACTGCAGATTTGATACAACTCTGAGGCATCGGTTCAATCACTTTTATAAAATGTAATCAATTCTGCCCTCTAGTGGTGCAAAAGAGCAATTTGTATATCGGAGCCAGGAAAATGTCCAGATTACAGTAATGATAGTAATTGAAAAGCATCTCATTGTTATTCCTTATGCGTCTTCTTTTTCTTCTTCTTCTTATTCCACAGATTTTTGTGAATGAGACTGGGTCAGAAATGTGATTTAAGTGACTCTAAACGTGGCATGGTTGTTGGTACCAGACGGTGCTGTTTCTGAGTGTTTCAGAAACTGTTGATCTACTGGGATTTTCACACACAGCCATCTCTAGTGTTTGCAAAGAATGGTCTGAGAAAGAGAAAATATCCAGTGAAGGGCGGTTTTGTGAACACAAATGCCGTGTTGATGTTGGAGGTCAGAGGAGATTAGGCAGACTGGTTCGAGATGATAGAAATGCAACAGTAAGTCAAATAACAACTCATTAAATCCAACGAATGCAGAATAGCATCTCTGTCACAAGTATGCCACAAAGAATTAAGGAGTCTAACCTTTCACTAGAAAGGTGTGCCTAATATAGTGGCCAGTGAATGTATATGTCACATCGTAGCATATATATGCTTGTAGCATTCTGGCCCCACGTTGTGGTGATATCCATCATCAGTCGTGCACTGTATGTTCAAAAATTTTGATCTTAAATAAGCAAAGCTTTAATATTTAAATCAATGTAGACGGAATGATCACTGGATTAGGAACAGGTTTGTGCACCGTTATGATTATTTATAGCCCACAAATATCAGGGGTTAGACTCCACAATGTAGCACAATGTATTTCAAGTCGACCCATTATTTGTGCAGCAGCCCCGCCAGTTCACATAGCTAGTTCTTCACTCTTGGGACACCAGTGATGGCACCACACCTTCGGGCTCCAACTATCTGCGCAGTGGAAAGACCCTACGAGAGCCGATTGTTACCACCAATTGGGGCGCTGTAACCATATTCAAACGTCCAGCTGTTCCTAATCTATTGAGTGTTCAATCAGCCGATCAGTCCAGCCGATCCTTCCCATTTATTTCTGTCGCCAGTGCAATGGGTTTCCATCAGCTTGTAAAATCACATCATCTAAAAGTAAGAGATTTCATGAGGAGCCCTTGATTGAATGCAGCATGAAACAATCACCGCCCTGTTTGCGCATGTTTGATTTCGATTGCCTTGTTTACTACAAGAGCAGCCGCTGGAATTGCAATAAATGTTTCTGGGCCAGAAACAAGAGGGGGGGCAAACCCCTAAAGCAATTTGAATATCTACGAGGGGGGGGAATGCTAAGATAAGTGGGCCGCTGCATTGTGCCGTGCCGTGCCGTGCCGTGGAGCCCACCGTAAGCCCACAATGTGCTTTATTAAAAGTAATATATTCTGAGACATTTAACCTGAGAGGACTGCACATTTTTCATACACAAATGCAACACTGCAGGGAGAAAAAAGAAGGACCTTTTATAGAGTCCTATTTCCATATATATGACTTTCTCATGAGGGGTGTTGGATAAATCCCCGTGTGTCTCCGGCACTCAATAGTCTCAGGATAAAAAAAAAACTGTACAATGCTTCATTTTTTAATAATGAAAGCTACAAATTCTGCACGTGTGTATAAATGTACACCTGAAAACGTTTGAACAATCACCACCCTGCAGGAGGGGGAATTTAGAGTCTCTAATCTGCCTAACATGCATGTTTTTGGATAAGCCGGAAGAAACCAGAAGCACTCGGGTGAACCCACATGGACATGACAAGAAGATGCACCCTGTTTGGATGAAATTACAATAATGCTAAAAGCATTAACTCTATGAAATGGGTGGTGGCACAGTGGATAGCGCTGTCTTCCTTACAGTGAGAGGTTAGATCCCCGGCTGGGACGTCCCGGGAAAATTCTTTGTGGAATTTGCATGGGTTTTTCTCTGGGTGTGCCGGTTTCCTCCCACATTACAAAGACATGCATGTAAGGTTAATTGGTGTCTCTAATGTGGCCCTTTTTTG
>JAOUQT010000007.1:11225224-11235735 GCA_025769995.1 Xyliphius kryptos | reverse complement strand
AAACCGGCCGGTTTTATCAATCGACTCTACTGCGCATGCGCACAGAGTAAGCGTCAGCGGCGTCTGTTATGTTTGTGGTGCGTTCAGGTGCAACCTTTAAACTCCAACCAGACGAAGTTTTGTCGCTGTGGTTGCTTTTCTTTACTGTGAAAGTCATCAGAATGTCCCTCTGCCCTGCAGGAGGCTTTACAAAGGTAAATACCTCTATAATACAAATAAATTCAATAAGAAACCCACGGGGCAAATCCTATAGTTTTAAATGTGGACACCTCTGTTTGAATGAGGTGTTTTTGGAGAGACACATCTTTAAAATTGATAACATAAAAGATATTTGCAATATTAAAAATCAATCCATACTTGCGGACCCCAAGGAGAAACTATGTGGTGGTGTGCATTCATGACCTTTTCCTATTGTTACCCACCACAATGTTATTTATTAACAATAATTAATATATTTAAGTTGTCTCCTGTTATGCAAAGAAACCTCTTCAGCATTACAGTGTTACTATTATTTTTTTAAATCCATCCATTATCTTGCGCTTATACCTCTACTAGGGTTGCGGTGGGGTTCCATGCCCATCCAGGGGAGAACATCTTGGGCGCTGATACTCCCAGGCCAGGGTGCCAATCTTTTCTGGGCACACATTTACACATCCACGCACTATACGGGGTGATTTAGAGCATTTAATTTACCTTGAATCCATGTTTTTGGAAGGAAGGTGGGAGGAAACTGGAAAACCCACGTGGACACGGGGAGGACATGAAACCTCCACCCAGATTGGGATTATTACCGGGAATCCCCAGTGCTTAGAGGTGAGCGTGCTAACCACTAAACCACCTTTTTTACTTTATTTTATAAATTGTTTATATTTTTTATAAAATATTTTATATTTTTTATATTTTCTATTGTATTTTCACTGGGTTTTTCAAAGTGATCAGATATCAGATAACTACTATTTTATATTTATATATATAAATTATATATATATATAATTTATTTAATTTTTTTTTTTTTTTAAATATAAACATCACAATTATAATACATTTGGTAATTCCTTGAATCCAATACCAGACTGTGTGTGTGTGTGTGTGCGCATATATTACTGTATATACAAATACATAAATGCACACATATACTTTTTTTAAAGATAAAATAGCGCAATCCACTCTTTCTCCAATCACTGGTGTTGCTGCTTGAACCACGTAGGAGCCTCTTCTTGGTAGTTTATATAGAGTATATAAACCTTTGCAGGATCCCGAAGAGTAAATATGTCAAATTTTGTGGTCATCGATGGAACACACACACACACACACACACACACACACACACACACACACACATACATACATACAAACATACAGACTTCCAGCCTTATTTATAAGATGTGTGTGTATTATGTATTTATGTGTATGTAAATGTATTTATTTATGTACATGTCAGTCTAAGGCTCTTGCCCCCTGAGGACTATGAGGATTTTGGCACCTTTTAACAGAGCCTGAATTTCTCTCTCTGAATTAGGAGGACTGTTAATCCCACAGGTTTTAGAGGCGCAGCTGTTGCTGAGGGCAAGCGGGGCCTTGAAGTAGATGCCATTTAAAAACTAAGAACTCTTATCCTCGCTGATAGGCCGCACTTAATTCCTATAAAGTGCTCAGCTGTTGGTCCATTGCATGCCAACCTTTCTTCCAAGCAGTTTACAGTGGTATGAACCGGGCCAAGCGGATCAAGGTTCATAAAGATGAGTCTGGTATGCTGCATGAAACCCTGACTGAACGCAGCTGAAGACTCGGGATGAATTAAAACAGGCAGGCATCATTTAACCTCAGTGTCTGACCTCTAGGATGTTTTCTTGACTGAATCGCTGCAGCGTCTCATAGACATTAATTGGAGGCTGTATAAATTCGGCGGGGGCCGACTCTATATCAATGGCCAGCGAGCCAGCGGGGCTGCTGTAAGAGCCTTCTGGGAAAACGCTCTAATAGATTTTGAAGCCAGGCTACTGAGATTCATTTCCGTTTAGTCACCAGAGCATTGGTGGGGTCAGGTTTGTAAGGATCTCTTAAAAGCAGCACACACCAGTGACATGTTGTTGATGTGAGGTCTGGTTAGACCCTTTTGTTGACTACAAGTGAAGCCTTTGGAATTGCATTATCGGCTTCCGAGCCAGAAATAAGGAAAAGCCCCTACAGCAATTTGCATATCCTGGATAAAATCCCAAGATAAGTGGCCTGTCGCTCTGTGCAGGGCCGTCTAGTCCAGCGTAAGTGCACGGTACGCTTTATTAAAAGTAATATATTCTGAGACATTTAACCTGAGAGGACTGCACATTTTTCATACACAAATCTAACACTGCAGGGGGATAAAAAAGGAGGACCTTATGGAGTCCCATTTCCATATATATGACTTTCTCAAGACAGCGCTGAATAACCCCCCCCCCCCCTATGCTTCTCTACCACTCAGAAGAATGGGGAAGATTAAAATCTCTCTTTAACACACACACACACACACACACACACACACACCAGATAAGATTTTGGTATTTCCAGTAATGAAATCTATGCAACATACATGTGCCTCGTTATGGAGCCTGTGCATGTGTTTCACCCTCTGAAGTGAATTTGGGTGTTTTTTTTACTTTCCCAAAGTTCTCCCAGCAGTCCAAAAATTTAGAAGACTTTAGTGGATTTACTTTCACACATAAACGGGGTTCAGTCTGGTATTTTATTTAGGAATTCCCAATTTTATATACTGTGTATGTATGTATATATACACTTTCCAAAAATTTCAGTGTTATGGTAAAGTTGATTAATTTCCATAATTCTGTTTAAAAAGTTGAACGATTTCTTTCAAGTATTTAATGTTTTTTGTTTATTTTTACATAATTTGGGCTTCCAGCTCATAAAACCCACGAAACAGGAATTTAAAAATTTTGAATACTGTGGAGAAATCAGCCCATAATTGCAGCAGGGCATAAATGTTTTACACTGTGTGCCACACTAACGTTATGGAAGCCCAGATTCCCTTGATGTCAGCTCTTCTTCGTTGTTGGGGCTTGTACCTCTGGTTTTCCTTTTGAGATCACCCCATAGATTCTCAATTGGGTTTTGGGATGAAATCAGCATCTCCATACAGACCCTCAGCAGAATGAATCATAAAGTCCTCTAAAACATTCTTGTAGGCTGTTGTGGTGACCTTGGATTTAAGAAAGTAGAGTTTAGCAACACTGGACATTGACCCCCAAATCTTGACTGACTGAAGATTTCACACTTGACCTCAAGCAGTTTGGAGTCTGTTCCTTGCTACTGGTTAGTAGATGATTAGCATGGCACACTCAGTTTAAAACATTCATGTCCTGCTGCAACAATTTGGGCTGATTTCTCCACAGTATTTAATTTTTTTGAATTCCTGTTTTCATGATTTATGAGATGGAAGCCCAAATTATTTAAATTGTGGGCCGTGAGTCTATAATCTATGAAAGTTAAACTTTTCAAAATCTCAAAAGTGTATGCATTTCTTATACAAATCCTCACTGTTTCGATTACCACGAGACTGGTGACGGAGTGATAAGAGCTGAACTGAATGGAAATCAATCGGACTTTCTGGTTCTAAAAGTCTAGAGTGGTTTGTCTGCAGCCGTATGGACTGGTCTTGTTACGTACACTGGGTGAACTAAAGTAACGTGAGCCACCTAAAGTTCGCTGCAAGAAATAAGGCAGTGTTCCCAGTAATGGAACAGCCTGCTAGTCGCCTGAGCCTAATCCAATCATGGCGCTCTGGGAGAAATCGGATCAAAAGGTTCGAGTAACCAAAAGGCTCCACTAACTTCTTAGAGGAGACACAGTATTTAAAATCTATAGAAATCCTTAATAAAAGATTTTTTTTGGCTTAAGAACAAGTAAAAAGTTCTTAGCTGCTGAGAAAAGGATTTAATAAACACGTAGCTTAATTGTTTTTTTTTTCCTTTACAAGTATTAGTGGGATATTGTTTTGCGGGTTATTTTTTTTTAATAAACCTGCTTAGTCTTTATTGCAAAGCAACAAAAAGGTGCTCTTTTATTACACATAACTACTGTATGTAGTGGGTGAATATATGAGTGTGGTTTAATAGTTGCAAACAGGTTTTTTTCGCCCCTTTGTTTTCATTAAAACTGTTTTGGTTGGTGAAGCCGATCTAAGAAACTCAGGATGGGAAAACACCCTGCCTGTGACCCATTCTGCCATTTTTCGGGATGTAAAAGTAAGAAACAGGAACAGACTATCAGACAGTTGATTGGTGTATTCAGGCAACAGTAAAGCAATGTGAAGGTTCCATAATGGTTAAGCCTGCAGTTTTTTTTTAATATTTTTTGCAATTTACATAAAAATAATTACTCCTTTGGTAGCAAAAATTGGGCAAACAAGGACCCCCTTCAGGAAGTCATCATCAACCGAGCAAACATGCCCCCCTCAGCCACAGTATAGAAATGTTTCAAGATAAGAGTTCTGTTAAAATGATTTCGGCTATTTAAATAAAGACAGACCGAAAACAATGTTTGTCCAAATATTTTTACCTTAATGCAGATGGCATCTTAATGCAGTTTTTGTGCAGCACAATCATAAATGTAAACAGTTGCTACACCCAAGGTCTGTTTTCTCTGTTTCAAATCATCTGTGCACCAAATTACACAAAGTGTCTGGTTTACCCATCACTGTTGATGGTGTGTCCAACAGTTAAAGCGTAAAAAAAATCATTTGTTTTTTTAACACTAAACTTATAATTTAATTTAAATTGTCTTTTTTAACATGGTAGTGTTTTTTTTGGTGCCGATCATCAGATAAACCAAAAATAACCCAAGTGTACCATTTGCTGTAATTATTATTTCAGTCATTTTCTTCCGCTTAATCCTCTATTTGGGTCGTGGGGGGGGGGGAGCACCCTATCCTGGGTATATTTGCTTAGCACCCGAAAAGTTCTCCCTTGAATGGCTTGGGGAACCCCCGCGACTCTCGTAGAGAATTAAGCAGAAGATAATGAATGGATGGATTATCTTCTGCTTAATTCTCTACGAGGGTCGTGGGGGGTTCTCCATGCCCATTCAGGGGAGAACATTTTCAGGCGGTGGGCAGATACACCCAGGACATGGTGCCAATCTATCGCCGGGCAGACACTCACACAGCCACACACAAGCATACACTATATGGGGCAATTTAGAGTGCTTGAGTTTTTGGACTGTGGGAGGAAACCCACACAGACACATCCAAATCGGGATTCGAACCTGGATCTCCAGCACTGAGAGGCGAACATGCTAACCACTAATCCAACGTGCCCCCCTGCAGAAGATAATGATTTTTTTTTTGTCCAGTCAGGCCGTTTGAACAGTATATTCAGAGGCAAAGGTTATCTGGAATTTACCTACATTTGCATTTTGCCGTATACAAAGATCTTTTAATACAAATTAATTTCATTATGCAAATTTCTTAAAGAACATGCGACTAAACCTAACAGAAACCCTTTCCACTTAAGTTTGGCTACATTTACACAACATTTCCATTTGGTCATTTAGCAGATGCTTTAATCCAAAGCGACTTATAAGTATCCCAATTAATAGTTGGGTTCAGAACACAGGGTTACATACAGAATCCCTGGAGCAATGAGGGTTCAAGGACCCACATTGGACACTTCAGTGGACCTGGGATTGAACCCACAACCCTTTGATTGCTAGCCCATTCTGTTCATGGATGACCACAAGAATTAAGAACACAACACTCAACTATAATTTTTAAAACAACTCATTTTAATTCTCAGATGTGGTTTCTAATCTTAAAATATATTTCCTACTTATGGTATAAAATATATTAGTATTAAGTTACATAAACTTCAGCCAACGCCAATATCAATTTTATTCTGAGCAATAGCCTATTGTTGGAACTTTTACTTTTATAAGTGGTTTAATTTTACCTCCTAATTAAAAAAGAAAATTCTTCACTACTAAATGCCATATTATCGCTTTGCTGCTGTAATTAATAAATTTCCCCACTGTGTGACTAATCTACAATCATCTTATGTTTTCTTGTTTTTTTTCAGCACTGAAGAGTGAAACATATAGAAACCACTGAATACGAGACAAATCACATGCTTCATTGATTGAATAAAAATCACAGCATCATGTTTTCCAATACGGGATGATCCTTTGAGGACTGCTTGGCACCCCGCACCACAGAGCCATGCTAACGAACAGGTTTGATTAAAACCATACCTTCCATTTTTGTCATATATATGTCATCTGAATTTTAAGTGTCTGCTCTCCTTTCTTAACCTTTAAAATACCGCCTCAGAATGCTAATGTAATCTGTAATGTTCCTGATTTTGGGTTTTACATATCATGCAGAAAAACTGAAATAATGTGTGTGTGTATGTATGTGTATGTATGTGTGTATGTATGTGTGTATATATATATATATATATATATATATATATATATAAAATCACCCTTTGCTCTGATTACTGCATTGCACTCAGCTTGCATTCTAATTAATTATACTAGTTAAATCTTATAGGCACTACCTCTTGAAGATAATTAAGAGAATGGCAACAGTGTGCAAAGCAGCAATCAGAAATAGAGTGGCTATTTGGAAGACACTAAATAATAAAACGTTTTCTGTTATTTCACCCAATTTTGTTAGGTACATAACTTCTCACGTGGTCATTTATAGTTTTGAGATATATACATATATATTCAGTTAAAAGTTTAAACTTTTGAAGTGGTCTTGCGAACCACCTAATGTAGGAATTTCAGCCTTGTAGGTACTTGGGATGTGGGAGAATTGGTGATGTCTGTGAGGGCTTTGGCGTTTATAGGTATCGATAAATAGATATTAGCATTTTTTTGTAAATGAGGTAAGGTGTTTCAAAGCAATGAATAACTGAAGTCGTTAACTGTATGAGTGTAGACTTTTCTGTGGTAATTAGTATTGAAACGAATTGCTTTTCAATTAATAATGCATTTACAAATACTGAAGTAGAAATTGATTTATTACTGCAGCCGTGTTGCAGCGTGATGTTCTGATTTTCATGCTTATAATCTACTGGCCTTGAGCCATTAATATTCATTCCTGAGAAATGTTTCTTTCAAACAGAGAAACTGAATCTAAAACGTATAAGTGACTCGTCTGTACATCTGGAACATTTCTTTATATGATATAGGTTATAGTTTACATATACGACGTTAATATTTCTACTGTAAAGTCTTTAAAACGGCACGGTTTTAATACGTTAATAATTTTTTTCAAGTTCTTGTTGAACTTTTATAAAGTTTTGGCAAACGTAAAGTATGTGACCCATATGCATATAAAAGCTGCAGTATTATAGAAGGCGCAGGTCTCGTTTCAACGCCATTTCAGATCAGAGCTTGCAGAACAGCAGCTCTAAGGGACAAGCACTGAAAGATCAGGACAGTGCCAGTAATTATACCTGGTAATAAGATCTGCGTGCTGTGCGTGCAACTCGAATGGTGTGCAGACCCCACCATTGTTCTGTCTAGCACTCTGTTGCTGGAACTAATGGCAGCCTCCCGGCCTGCTTTCCATCAGCACCTCACTCGCTCTCTCTCTCCCCTCTCTGTTTGTTCTTGATGCCCTTGAAGAGCTGATAAAAGAGGCAGAGGAGATGTGTTTGAGCTCAGGTCACACTGAAAGCTGATTAGCCCCTGTCCCCGGGGTGGATAAAGCCGGAGCAATATCAATGCTCTGCCCTCTGAGGGTATCGCTGCTCTGCTACTCCGCCGCAAAAAAAAACGCCCCAACAGCCACTCAGATGACAGACCTGGAAGCCGAAATGCACAACCACAATGCCATCCTCCATCAACACTTTTCGGGCCAACGTTGTAGTTTTGTTTGCCGTTATAAATGATCCGTCTCGGGTACACATTATCCTCCGTTTATGCCAAGATAAGCATTATTCCCGCCTTGAAGTGTAATAGCTAGTTGGGAATTTATGATTTATGTCTCCGGATGGATTGACGTCAATGCCATGCAAGCTTCTTTAACCAAAAAAAAAAAAAAACAAGAGGCAGTTTAAAAACATCCCTAAATTAGATTTTATTTGTTTATCTCAATTGTGGAGTGGTTCCAGACAGTCACACGTACAGTAGTAAATAATCAGTGAAGCATAACATAAGGAAACGGCTAATCTGCCAATCTTATAATTGCACTTTTTTAAAAAAAAACCAAACATCTAGCCCACTGTGTTTCCACAACCCTGCTTCAAGCTAGTCCATTCTGATTGATGAAAGCAAAATCAAGTGGCAAATCATTCTCTCCCGCCCCCGACCCAGCCCCGCCCCCATTTCTTTTCATCTGAAATCCAGATACCCTGATCGTATCTTATAACACACACACACACACACACACACACACGTACAGAAAAATCCAAATGTCAATAAATAGCGAATAAAAATATGTCGAACACTGATGCAGACACGCAGTCGAAACTCTTTAAGACTTAGTCACAGTAACTCATGCGGCTTCGCAGCTGCTCGCTGATGGAGCCAGCTCAGTAGTGTATGCTTCCCAGTCTGTTTCTCAGATTCATAAATGCCATTTAAAACAGAACAAAACACTGGTCTGGCTACAGTAGACAACGATCAGTTATAGAACGACTCGCCAGAAACAGGTGGAAATAAAAGTAGATGGAAAAACAAATAATAACTTGGTCACAGATATAAATGAAGGAAGTAGAGCAATGAATCATAAATATGCCCGTCCACTGATGGACAAAATCATAATACAGGAAAAAAAAAAATTCAAGTTTTCTTTTAAATGAACCCAACCCATGCCAGTCGTTGTAATAGTCTTTAATAACAGTGCAATTGTAACAATCATAACTATTATGATTTAGTACTAGCAGGGCTATACAAATGTCCGCCAACAAGAGTTCACTAAACATATATTAGCAATTTATTTACGATTTCTCGAGTAAACAGTCCCGAAATGTCAGTGTCCTGCATTAGTGGGCAGTTTGTGTCCTGTGAAGAATTTGGCAGCTAATTTATATGGATCAGAAGAACTAGCGTGATGCCACTGAATCCCTCTTTGTTGCAAATCTGTGGATTATGAGTACTTCTTGAAGTAGACGAAGTCAGTGTAGCTAACATAAAGTGAGGTGCACTTCTGAATGTTTGTGAGGAGTGAGAAATCACTGGTACCCATGCAAAAGCTTTGCAAACACACACTGAGCCCTTTACCAAAGACACTTATTGGGAAAAGGCTGATAGCAGATCTATACCACATCTCCTACACATTCCTACAGTCCAGTTCTGACCTTCTTAAATCAGTCGTCTGGTGTCCCCTATCTGAACACAGGCAGTTGAATGTGAGTGGGCTGAATGGCTTCATACCCACGGCCGAGCATGCGCTCCTTAATGCAGGGTGGATGGATCTCGCTGATCAGGCACTCCAATGACTGTAGGCTGTTGCTTAGCAGGGAGGCCTGACACAGGTTCCTGCTGGGCAGCCCACAACACAGGCCAAGACCTGGATACTGTTGTGGCACACAGTGGGCTTGGCACTGAGGCCGGCCATGGCTTTGGCCAAGCCCCACCGAGCCCGGGGGCAGGGCCTGTGGGTTGTAACAATCGCTTTCAGGCGTAGCAATCGTGCTGTTCCAATGAGGTGCGAAGAACTGGCCAGCAGAGAAATCACCATGAGTTACAGCACAGTTTAAAGGCGATGAGCCTACCCGGTCCAATGCGACACCCGTTACACAGGTGCCTGTGCTGAGGGCATGAGCTCTGTATGGGATCTGAGTGGTACCTGGTGCCAAGCATACATCTGGAGATCTGCTAATGGTAGATCTGCTGCCACTGTTGGCACTGTACCTGTGTAATGGACTCTGCTGATAGTGCGTTTTTTGCTGATGTTGATGTCGTTGATGTTGCTTGGACTGCCATATTGCATATTCCATAGTGTCCATGTACCCGGTAGTCTTGGCCATGTCCATGCTGAAGCTGGAATCCAAGCAGGCTGTAGCTGCTTGATGAGATGGACTGGAATGGTCACCCAGAGATGCCTGAAGCCCTTGGATGTGGGACATCCTAGCCATTTGTCTCACTATTCCAAGGGATGCATGGTCAGAGTGGGAAGCAAGAGCCAAACCTTGCCCACAAGAGAGAGATGTAGCAGAAGCTGGTACCACAACGTTGGGTGGCACTGGGACATTGTGAACCTCAGGAGGTTTGCAAAGCTCTAAACTGTAGGGTCTCTGCCTGTGCCTGTGGGTCAGGTTGCTGCTGCTAGGTGGTGCATAAGGTGCCACCGCCATCTGGATTGGTGAAAGTTTAGTCCTCTTGCCATCAGAGCTCTTTACAATGCCTTTGGTCACAGTTGGGGCTTTAACAATAGCCAGCAAGCCCTGGTAGCCACTGGAGTAGGGCTGGGAATATGGGCTGAAGCGTTGACCTGTTGTGTCTAAGCCATTGACAGTCCGGCCAATTTGTTTGTGCTGTGGGACCCTGATATTAGATGGGAAGATCTT
>JAOUQT010000007.1:11188521-11200005 GCA_025769995.1 Xyliphius kryptos | reverse complement strand
CCATGCCCATCCAGGGGAGAACGTCTCGGGCGGTGGGCAGATACACCCAGGACAGGGCGCCAATCCATCGCTGGGTACACACTCACTCACACAGTCACACCGTGACAGTCCAACCGGGGAACCCGGAGGAAACCTAAGCAGACACAGGGAGAACATGCAAACTCCACCCAGATAGGGATTCGAACCGGGAATCCCTAGTGCTGAGAGGCGAATGTGCTAACCACTAAGCCACCGTGCCGCCCCCTACAATAATTAATTTTTAGTTAACAGATGCGGTATTATCATGGGCAACCCGAGTGGTGTAGGATGAGTGGTTGTGAAGTAACAAACTTCTCCCTGTATGTGCTAGAGAGTGTCTCGATACGGACTGCCAGCCAGCAACCAGCCAGGGAGTCAAAAGATCACCTTTTTGATAATCATGACACTGTATCTGGTTACACTAACGGACCCTCTTAAAAAGTATTAGTTGAAAACAATCAGCTTCATTCAGGATGAGGCCAGGAGTGCAAATACTTTTCTTCTCCATCTTCGGTATTAAATTTCTAAAACATTTTCGAAGAAGATACACCTTGCCAACAGTTAACCCATGGCCTCTGTTTTTCATAATCCAGTTAATTGACAGCAATATTTTAATAGCCATTTAAAGACTTATTAAGTCAATAATGGGGAATTGATTATTTTTTAAATCGTTTTTAATTAAGCACTAAGAATTCAAATGTAGCAGACAGAAACAGAAATTTGGATTCATAAAGCTGTATCTAAAAGGAAAGATCATTAAAGCACTTATTTAACAGCTTTTAAAGTATTTCATTTAAAGGATAAAAGCCAGCTGTTCCTCAGCACACACAAATATCTTAGTTTAAACTTGGAACAAATGTAGCAGAGGATGTCTGAGAATTTAGAGGAAGAGTGACTAATAGTGTCTGAATAAGTGGCGTAGCAACAAGGCTCTGCTTTTTCCACTTTTTCTCGGGATAATTTGAAAATGTGAGCAGCGTGCACTCACTCAATTCTTTGTTTGCTCTTTTTATTAATTTCCTGCTTGTCCACCAAAATAATTTCCATGTTTTGTCAATGTTTAAAGATAACTTCACGTACATATTTTGAGAAGACAATGCCTAGAATGACAATGCCACCTCGCAGGCCTGACCTTTTGGAATGTGTCATGGTTTTTGGAATGTGTCATCTTTAGTTGACACAAAATGTATACGTTTTTTAGTATTAATATTATTATTATAATTTTTTTATATTATTTGGGGGCACGGTAGCGTATCGCTTCTCAGCACTGGATATTCAGGTTCGAATCTTAGTCCCCAATATAGGATTAAGTTCAAGATAATAAGATAAGATTCTTAATAATTTATTTAATATTCGTTCATTCATTCGTTATCTTCCGCTTTAATCCTGTACGAGGGTCGCAGGGTTCCCTTCCAGGGGAGAATGTCTCATACACCCAGGACCGGATTAGAGCAACCAGTTTACCTTGAATCTATGTTTTTGGACTGTGGGAGGAAACTAAAGAACCCAGAGAAAAGCCATGCGGACACAGGGAGATCTTGGAAACTCCACCCAGATCGGAATTCGAACCGGGAATCCCCAGCACTGTGAGGCAAACGTGCTAACCAGTAGGCTATAAATATTTAAAAAATAAATAAATAAATAAAAAAAAAAAACGCATTTTAACCAAGAACATTTTTCTTTCTTCGGTTTATCCAATTAGTTATGCATCATTACCAGTCCTGGCTATTGGCCATGTACTCATGATTTTATTCTGATTCAGTGACACCTGATCCCACTTTACATTGTAATTTTAGTTGTAATGCTAAAGTCTCACTTTGTATGCTATGGAAATTCACTAATAAATTTAAATTTGTTTAGAAAAAAACATGATTAAACATTTAATAAAAATAAAAATCTGTTGATGTTAATACATTATATTGATAATTGGAATTTGCATAACTGTGCTCCGAAACATATCCAATAAAATAGTCTTCAAAGCAGTAGTATGGTATAATGTATGCAGTGGTACTTGAAAGTTTTGAACCCAATTGTTTTTACTCAATCTGATGATGATCAGTTGTGAGAGAATGTCCTGTTTTTATTTAAAGAACAAAAACCTAATAAAGTCTGATTACAACATGTTTGTGAAAATGGAGCCCTGCCCGAACAAGTAAGATCTCTGAGGATCCAAGAAGAAGAGTTGTGTAAAACCCATTGTAAATTGTTTGGACTCCAACAATCCACAGTCAGATAGATAGTGTTATAAATCAGAATTGGCCAAGATGTAGTCAAACAGGCCCACACCATGATACTACCACCATTGTGTTTTACAAGTGAGATATGTTTTTTTGTGCTGGAAGTGGTGTGGTGGCTCAGTGGTTAGGGCGTTGAACTAGCAACCTAAAGGTTGTGGTTTCAAAACCAAGGTGCACTGACGTTATCAATGTGGGTCCTTGAGCAGGACCCTTAGCCCTCATTGCTCCAGGGTGCTGTATCAACACTTTTCTGATCCCAACCAAATTGGGATATTTGTATGTCGCTTTGGAAAAAGTGTCTGGTAAATAACAATGTAAGTCTGGAATTTTTTTTTTTTTTTAACACAACACCTTTTTTTACTTAAACAAAAAAAAAATCATTTTCAGGCTAATTTCCCTTTGTTGTTTAGTGTTCTTCAGATGGTGGACTCATGAACATTCACTTAAAAATGTCTAGTCTTAGAATTTACCTTGGATTCTTTGATGACCTTATGGAATATGATACGCCTTGCTCACGATGTGATCTATATTGGTGTGAACACTCTCCTGTGGATGATAATAATATTCGGACTATGGATTAATGTAAAGTTCAAATTCATTGGCAATGAATAGTAAGCTTAAAAATATATCTTCAGAAATACAGTATACATACATATGTAATATTTAAATAGTGTTGCAAAGTGTAAAAGTCTTTAAACCGAGATACTCTTTTGAAGATAATTACATCTGGTGTTTAGAGACATAAATTGGGCCCAGAATTCACACCAAAAGGAAGTATTTGTACATAATGACCCACAGACCAAATCTCTTCCTTTTTTAAGGGCTGTCTTTGCCACTTTGATCTCTGTATGTCTCTATGCCTTTGTGCCACCCTACAGTAAATCTCTGCACATATTAGGTTATACCTTTTAACAGTTCTACTCAGCTCCCTGTTGCTTGTGTGAGCTCAACAAGAATGTCCCAACAACAGTTGTGGGAAAAAAATTGCCATCAGACAGATCATGGTATGAGGCTGATAAAAATGCCTATGTATCCATGCTGAGATAATAATGAGGATAAACATAAAGCAGAACAGATTGGTGAGATATTTTCAAATCCTTTATGACACAGTGCAAATCTAAAAACACTTTTTATATGAATTGGACAAGATATATAGGACACACCTTTTAGACATTGAATTTGGTCGTTTTAAATCTGAATAAAATTAAACTCATAGTTATGTATTGATATACAGTATCAGTCAAATGTTTGAACATACGTTTTTGCACCACTCATTGTCTAATTTAATGTAATAAAGTGATCTATTTTGTCTATTGTGTCTATTTGTCCTGCACATTTAACCCATCCATGCAATGAAACACAATACACATACTGGTAAATTGAGCACATGCACCAGAGCAGCGAGCAGCCTTGTATATGGCGCTCTAAGAGAAATTGGGCTTAGGACTCAAGGGCACTTCAGCCATAGTACTTAGTGGGACCAGGAATTGAACCAGGGACCTTTAGGTCGCATGGCTGGTTTATTAACCACAAGCCTACCACTGCAAACTGCATTATATTCACTCCCACTTACCGAAAAGATATACTTTGTAATTTTATGCCCGCAGGCTGTAGTCCATCTGTTTGTAGACTACAGTACATACTGATCCTGTTTTAATCCCCTTTACTTTGTTCTCTAAGGTTCAGGACCCCAATAATAGCACCACAGAGTGGGTATTATTTGGTTGGTGCATTATTCCTATCCCAGCAGTGTCATGGAGGTGTTTAAATGAACCTATAGCAGCACTGCTGCACTAAAATATTTTTTTGAAAATTGTAAATTCTAAATCTTATCTAAATTTATATATCTTCGTTTCACCATCTGTGATGCTGCCCATTTCCCCTTATAAAGGATAATAAAACGTTATATTAAGTTTTATGGGAAAAATTCAAAAAGAATGTCCAAAACGTTGTAAGTGGGCAGGTTTGATGTGGAAGAACCAGACAGGCCCACACTAAGCCTGAATCTTAAACATATTAAATACAGCTGGTATAAAATAGTTGGAAGTTGTGACTTTGGTGTTATGGGAGTAATTGTTTGGAAAAAGCAGTACCTCATTCATACGGAAAACATAGATACTTGTGTGTTTATTTTCCTTGTGTTTGCATGGAGTGAGTAATTGGAAACTTTTTGTCAAAGCAACACAATAGGGGGACGTCCAGCAGGTGTGCATGTTTTTAGATGTATCAGAGAAACAGGATATGACAAAGCCATTTCTGTGTAAGCTAAATAAAGTTATATAGTGAAGAATTCTGTAACGTATACCATACAGGCAATAGAATCCTCTGAATCTCTATATATAAAACCATCTCTCACTCACTCACTGACTGACTCATCACTAATTCTTCAACTTCCAGACTACCTACAAGCTTGAAACTTGGCACAGTCTTTTACCACCATGCACTTGGAACAAATAAGCATTTTTCACTTTCAAAATCCCACCAGGGGTCCCACCAGGGGATCCAATCTGAAACGGGAGCCCTGATTAAAATGGGCACTTCCACACACCTCATAAAATTTAAATTTGGCAGAGATTATTTAGGATAACCTCTAAAGACATAGAGATCTCGAAAATTCCAAAAAATTCCCACAGGGGACCCAACAGGGGCCCAATCTGAAATGGGGGCCCTGATTAAATTGGGCACATACACTCACCTCAAAAACTTCAGATTTGGCAGAGATATATAGGATAGCCTCTACAGTCATAGAGATCTCAAAAATTCCAAACAATTTCCATGGGGACCCACCAGGGGACCCAATTCGAAATATGGGCCCTACTGTAATTGGGCAGATCCACACATCCCACAAACTTCAAATTTGGCAGGTATGTCCAAGATTGTTTCTACATTCATTGAGATATCAAAAATTCCAAAAAATTCCCACGGGGGACCCACCAGGGGACCCATTTCAAAATATGGGCCCTACTTTAGCGATTGGCGCGTGGGTTGAGTACAGGGGATGACGCAAGGCGCTTGGCGTATTGTGACTGTTGCACGGGTAGAATGAAGGGGATGACGCGAGGCATTTGGCATATAGTGAGCGCTGTAAGGGTAGAGTGGAAGAGGATGACGCGAGGCGCTTGGTGTACAGTGATTGGCGTTTGGGTAGAGTTTAAAAACAACTGCCTTTTAACGTTCACGTTGTTATTATGTTTAACATATCAGAAACGTGCACTTTCTCTTTTCTTTCTTTTAACTAAAATCAGATGAGCCACAGCAACACGTGGCTGGTACAGCTAGTTAATATATACAATGAAGGCTTCAATATCCTTTGAAGTTTTGTGGATCGGTTGAAGCATAAAATGAATTATAAGAGTTTTAAGAATATGGATCTGGTTGTACAGCAAAGAAAATCTGAGAATGATACTTTGCATTGGCCTGTGTAAAGGGTTTTGAGATGGTTTAAGCATTTCTAATACTCTGTGGTTTGTATGAGATTTGAAGTAAATGCTGTTGCTACCCATACACATAAAAGTAGTAAAGTTTTCCAACATTTTTGTAGCAGTGACCTTTCTAGCAACATAACAGAACCACTGTGCACTTTTTAACATTTTACTGCTTTAACACTCCCTCTGCAACTCAGTAATATGCCAATTAGTTAAATCAAAAGTGTTGTGAACAGACAAAGTCAGTATTTATGAACAGTGTAATGTCAGCTGGGTTTATGCTGTGGTGGTTGCTAGTACATTGCCATTCTGGTTTAGTTATATAGGCTTTGGCTGCTGTTTAAAGCAGCAGATGGTGGACTTTGGCTGCTGAACTTGTCATTAGACTGTGATTAGATGATTACCATGGAAGTAGATCATTAAAAATGTGGATGTATTCATCAATGACATAAACATTTGTCTTTATATGGACACATTTATTTATTCCTTGCTGTGTTTAGTTTGCAGTGACTATACAATTTTTTGCCTATGCATAAAGTGAATCATGAAGTTTTATGGTTTTATTCGACTCCGTTCTAGTACCCAAATCAAAATGCTTAAAGGTAAGTTAATAGTAAAGGAACTGGCTACTGCAGAGCCCTGACCTCAACACCATCAAATAAGTTTAAATGAACCAGAATGAAGATCATGAGCTCAACCCTCTAGTCCAACTTTACATTTACATTTAGTTATTTAGCAGACGCTTTTATCCAAAGCGGCTTACAGGTATCCCAACTTGATGGTTGGGGTCAGAACACAGGGTTGATGCAGAACCCTGGAGCAATGAGGGTTAAGGGTCTTGCTCAAGAACCCACAGTGGTAACTTCGGTGGACGTGGGAATTGAACCCACAACCCTCTGATTGATAGTCCATTACCCTAACCACTAAGCTACCACTCCCATAAAATAAATAAATCAAATAAAATCATTTGCCAATATGCTAGTAGGTGATGTGTACGTCTGACATATTTTAAAAGTTAAAAATATGCGAACGAAAAGACGACATTATAAACGCATTAATCAATACTCTTGCGGATGAATCAATGCATCGATTCAAATTGATTACTATTTACACCGCTAATCACCACCATCCACTGTGATCACTCTTTTGTTTAACTGTTTAATAAGAAGAATACCCCGTGAGATCAGTTTTAGTATTTTCTTCTTGCCAGTTTGCATATAAAGGCAGCTAGAGGTAAAGTTATGATTGGTTGCAAGAAGGTTAATAAAATGTCCCGTCTGATATCCGGTTCATTCTGATTTTAACTATTCATACTCTTGATCGCACCCATCTTTGATTTTGGATAAGTCGAAAATACGGCGTGTGCTTACGTTTCTGGCTGACAGGAATGTCCAGGATCTTGGCAGCGCACGCCGGGTGCTGGCCGGTTTGGTTCTGTCTTCTCGGCAGGCACGCCAGCATGATGCAGCTTTTCGGCTTTACGGCTGGGAGAAGCCTGGAGGAATCTGCAGAAAAGCAAAGCACAATGTCTGATCGCTGTCACTTTGAACGGCAGGAGCTCCATAACATATTCCAACTGGATGTGGCCAGAGATGAGACTGCTGTCAGTTTGTACTCGGATGGTGCGTTCACAGTGTCCCATTTGCATTCGGCAACGTTGACCCCCCCGCTGGGTCTTATCATCCAGGTACACTGGGGCACCGGACTTGGGGAGTGTCAGTATCTACAGTTAGAACCATCCATCTATTAGGTGCACGGAAACAAAGAAGATGGTAATGACTCAGCAAGTGTTCGTCTTTCGGTGGGATTTGGTGGGCCTGAGGTGCATGCTGAGCCGATGACAGCTCTAATCAATCTCCCAGCAGGCCATAAATCTCACCTCCCTCTGTTCTTGGGCTGCTAAGCTATATAAAGAGATACATCCACAGGCAACGCTGACAGGGATAACAACACAATGCCACTATAGGATTAACATCCCGAGCCAACTAAGGCAGCCTTACTTTATCTCCCTCAGTGGCTCCTCCAAATGAAAGCGTCTATCTGGATGTCACTTCCAATCCAATTGTCATCTTTTCTTTCCAGGCTAATCCTTTAATTATTTGACAGGTGGTCTGAATGACTGAATGGAAATTCCACCCAGGAAGCCAGCGATGTAAGAAAAAAGGTAGATCTGAATAAGATTCCGGAGTCTTATTGCATTGCAGTAATGTTTAGTTCAGGACAATAACAGGAGCCCCAACATTTGAATTATACTTTTTTATTAGGGATTGACAGTTATTCAAATATCCCGGCACATTTGTTTGTTTTAATGCTGTATTTGATTAGGATCAGAGATCAGCAGAGGCGGACGGTAATGGAGTAATTACTAAAGTAAGTCATTCAGAGTCGGTGATTAAAGACATCTCTAAAACTAAATCTAGGGATTTGATTTATATTCAGAGAATAATCAAAAGGTGAGGATTGTCTGATTACTGCAAGTCATTGTTAATTCATGTTTCACTGCATATTACTGCACATTTTTCTGGCTCAGCTTAATCTTTCTGTAAAGTGATCGGGATTCGACAGCGACTACACTGTAGAAAAAAAACTGTAGCATCGAATGTGTAATTCAATTCGTAAAAGTAACCTCATGTCAATAAAGAACCGTATAGAGCACTTATCCAATTGTTTAATAATCCGTATATCTGTTACATACAGCATGCTGCAGTTCTAAAACGGTCCGTCCAATACCTGTGAACGCTGCATGGCATAAAACATAATGGACTTCCACACATTGCGATTGGATCACGATCGATGTTTTAATAAATAATCTGATCTTTCATAACCTTATTCGAACTCCTGCTATAAATACTATTTACATTACATTTGGTCATTTAACTGACACTTTTATCCAAGGCAACTTTTAAATATCCCAATTTTTAATTGTGGTCAGAACACAGGGTTGATACAGCACCCCGGAACAGTGAAAGTTAAGGGTTTTGACTCCCAGTGGTAACGTCAGTGGACCTGGGATTTGAACCGACAACCTTTAGATTGATGGTCCAACACCCTAACCACTGAGCCACCACGTTCATGAATGCAGATTTCCACAACTTGTGCAACTTTCGTACTCAATCCTCCATCAATGGCGGTATTTCCCGAATAACAATACTATAATAAAGTCTCATGTCTCCACATCAGAGCTGCATCAAGTGCTTTATATGTCAGGATTGTAAAATTTTAAATGCTCTAATGGTTCATTTTATTATGTGCACCTGGTTATTAGCCAATCACGTAGAGGACTCATAATGCATAACACTATGGATTCAGTTAACAATCATATGAACCATCAGGGTGGAAAAAACCCTACGCTACAGCATTTTTTTGGTGGGAAATATATGACTATTAAATAAATAATGCATATTAAATAAATAATGCATAAGAAATGTTTATGCATCCACATAGATACAGTACCAGTCAAAAGTTTGGACATCTCCTTTTTGCTCCACTTATTGTCTGTTTTATCAGTTCCACTTAGAATAAAGATGGACATTACAGTCTAAAACGATAGAACGACAGTCTATCTGTTTGTGTACCACAGTATATACTGTTAGTTCACTTTAAGATGTTCTCTAATGGTCAGAAACCCAATAGTACCACCATGGAACAGTACCACTGCAAAACTGACATTTAACAATACACCACCCAAATGATCCCTGTTCTGTGATGCTCTTGAACAATAGAGAACATAGAACCGACAGGGGGATGATAAAAACAAAAAGACAGACGGGCCGTAATTGTAAAACTACAAAGGTAATCTATATGGTAAGTGGAGGACATGCACAATTTGTGTTAAGATTTTGTTTCAATTTGTTTTTTTTCCCCTCTAAAATATATAGGGGTATAAGGTTCCACAGTGGCGTAGTGGTTAGCACGTCCACCTCTCAGCACTAGGGATCTAGGTTTGAATCATAATCTGGGTGGAGTTTTTATGTTCTCCCCTGTAGATCTCCAGTTTTCTCCAAAAAAAATGTATTAGGGTTAACTGACTGCTCTTCATTGCCCCTATATATAGTGTGTGTGTGTAAGAGAGAGAGAGATCATGTGTCCAGTGATTGATTGGTGCCCTGTCCAGGCTGTATCTGTCCAACAATCGAAATGTTCTCTGGTCGGGCATGGGGAACTCCTCCGTGACCCTCGTATAGGCGTAAGTGGAAAATGATGAGATGAGAGAAAACTTTTTAAAACTTAGTTTTAGCGACTGGGGCAGAGTGTCATGGTGTCAATCATCATCTTTTTTGTCTCTTACCAACTTTATTAACAAATTAATCTGCAGTCCTCGTGAGTGATCCCATGGCAGTATCTGGCCTAATTCTCAGTCTTTAGGCTAATGACTGTTGACTTTTCATATCCTTCATTTGATTCAACTCTTCTCTTTCTTCCTTAAAATCTCACTTTGATTTATTTCCCGTCTGACTTATTACTCTCTTTTTCCTGCCTGGTTCCGCACGGCAGCCGCCCGAGCCAACTAAAGAGGGGAGAGCTTGAAAGCCATCTGTATATACTTGATTGCCTACACCTCCGAAGGATAAAAGAAACAGCCTGGCTTTCATTCTAGTCAGGAGCCTGGAGAAATCACCCTCCCCCTTATACACACACTTTTTAATGCAGTATGCACAGAGCGCCTCTCTTCAAACCGCACAGCCGGTCTGTGATCACAGACAGCAAAACGGCTAAAAAGCCTTTCTCCCGACTATTTTTCGAGGGGGGCCAATTTTACAACAAGGCTTCCATTACTGCACATTTGTCAAGCGAAGATACAGGTTTTGAAAAGGAGGGGAGCGGGTGGGGAGGAAAAAAGACAAATAAGGGATCTCCTGGGAGATGCCTGTGCAGCTTTATCAACAGGAAATGAGAGACAATTGTGAAACTGCTGTCCATTACTCTTGCAAGTGCGATGGAAATGCATTAAGACTCTGGTTCTTGGGGTGGTTTTTTTTTGTCGTTTTTGTTTTTTTTTATTTCATCTGAGGGTTTGGCAAAGTGCTTGTGGGGACATGAAATATCTCTTCAAAAATGGCAGTGAATAAAAGTAAGAGATGCATAAAATGAGGCTGAACAAAGGCAGCACTGGCCCCTTAAGCACATCTGATAACATTCTTACTGCCTAAAAGACTTCCGCATCTATTCCTAGTTCTCGTGCTATTAAGCAAAGCGAGCATTTTCCCCTCACAAAGCCTTGAGAAATCACAAACGGCCGGGAGGAGAAGTGCTCCCTATCGGCAACCTAATGTCTCTTTGAATGACAGCCAGCCTGTCTCCTTAATTCCATTACGCCAAATGGCCTCGAAAGCTTCTTTCTCCCGAGGACGCCGTTCCACCCGGCACTCCCGCGCCCGTGTCGTGCAAAACAACCACAAGGATGGCAAACTTCCATAAAGGGCCATAGCAAATTTAATGTACCTTTTTTCTCCCCAATTTTCTTGCTGTTTCATTGCGGTGGCCACATTTTCTCCAACATTTACTGACCCATGGAAGCCTCGTGAGAGGAGTTAAAAACTTCCACCGTGGCGCACAGTAAATGTTCGATTCTCTGCAGCGTAGGCTTATCAGGCAGTGGACTACCGCCATCCAAAAGCCTTGCAGGGAGATAAGGGTCCTGGTCGCCACCTCCCGGTCTTTTGTCTTCCAAGAATTTCTGATAAGATCACGTCGGCGGGCAAACCGTCCCCTCCATCCTGGGATTTTCGCCTGCTCTTTTCATCTCTTTCAAGCCTGGAGGTGAAGTAGACGGAAGGTTGACTAATTGTTCCCGCTCCAGTGTG
>JAOUQT010000007.1:11145438-11156950 GCA_025769995.1 Xyliphius kryptos | reverse complement strand
CAATGTGGGTCCTTGAGCAAGACCCTTAACCCTCATTGCTCCAGGGTCCTGTTTCAACCCTGTATTCTGATCCCAACTGAGTTGGGATCCTTGTAAATCGCTTTGGATAAAAGCGTCTGCTAAATAACTACATGTAAATGTAAATAAGCCGTACACAACCTTGCCCACCACTCTGGGCACGAGTGCTAACTTCACTCAGTGTGTGTATATGTGTGTGTTCTGCACGGAAGGACTAAATATGAAGGGAAATTTCCTCTGTACAGTACCGTAGGCAGCCCAAAACCCAAAATTCAGCCCAAAGAGTCAGCCCAAAACCCTAACCACTGAGCCACCACTTCCACTCCAACAAATCCCAAGCTATATACAAATAATTGATCTGGTAATAATCTCAGGCCTCCGTAACATAACTCTGTTCTGTAAGTACTTTACAGATTAGATTACAGCAGCATCGTTATCTCTTACAGAAACGTGAGTTCCGACGGAGCCGACGCTCGTCAGCAGATGCGCAAGTGCGAAGGACTCGTCGATGCTCTCCTTCATGTCCTGTACTCTGCCGTCGCCAAAAGAGATATGAACAACAAGGTAAGAAAATCTGTAAAATGAAGAACAAGATTCTCAAACTATAAATAATGCCTTGTCTTTTATGTCTTTTTCCCAAATGTATTTCATAAACAATACAAACTAAACGGGATATGTAACTCAAAGTTCTTTCTTTTCCTACGATTGTCATATCGGTGCTTGTGCTTGTGTATTTTCATCTCTCTTGCTTGTGTCTTTTAATAGTCGGTTGAGAACTGCGTGTGCATCCTACGCAATCTGTCCTACCATGTGCACAAAGAGGTCCCGGGGGCAGAGAAATTCTACAGCAATCCCACCGCTCAGACCACAAAGCCAAGGACCCTGCCAAAAAAAAAGGATGCTCCGGACTGCTTCGGTGGCCGCGGTACCAAAGGTCAGGTATTTAAGATCATCTCTAAATAGTGGGACCAACTGTATTAGGATGGCATTTACGGGGTGACATGGCAGCACTGTGATTAGTCTGAACTCCGGGTTCCTCTCACAGTCCAAAGACATGCTGGTAGGTGAATAGAAGATACTAAATCGACCCACTTCAAACCATTTCGGCTGGAAAAAATGGCCTGTCGGTTGTCCATGCGTTAAACTCAGTAAATGTTATGGAATATGAAATTTGCTGCAGAGGTAAACTAGGTAACTGGGAGCCTGACTAGATTTACAACCAAATCCAGAGGCAGGTCATGCTTTTCACAGCGATGCTCCGTCTGAATCAGTCAACCTAACAACTCTTTAACGGCTATAAAAAATCTTATTATGCAGGAATGCAGTAGAAAGAGTCATTGCATCACATGTAGATAAAATCACTAACTTAAAAAAAATTGCAATATTAATTAGAAAAATAAAACTTACCCCAAATTCTGGTCAATCCTTTTTTCCTTGTGTTTAATTAGTTCCATTAAGAAATCCTTTTTTATTAAGGCTGAGTTGGTACACTTTCTGATTAGCCAATCAGAGGCCGTGAATACGCTGCCATTACATACACCTGCTAGAGGGCTTTGGTGTCGCCAACTCCAAATCTGATTGGTAGAAGCAACAGGTTGATGGACACTCAATTTATGCTACCGGACTGCAGAACAGATTCTGAAGGCCTTGGGAAAATGACTTGGAAGCAGCGATACTGGCGTCCCATTTGGAATTATATAACAACCATTAATTGATAAAATATAATTAACATGCGTCTGTGATTCAGATATTTTTAGGCTTTGAAGGCCCTGATGGACCACTACTGACCAAATCACATCATACAATACAGTTGGCAAAAACTGAGCTTGTGGTCATTTCAGCAAAAGCCTGGAATCCTAATGACCTGACCCTCCAAATAAACAGGTTCATAATCTGTAATCTGGGCTTCACTACTGACATGCACTTTAAATATTAAGAGGTGTTTGATGGAGAAGCTACTCAACTGTTGGTCCAAACTTTCGTCCCCATCCAGCCTGACAGCCTGTAATTGCTAGATTATAGATAAGACAATTATCACAAATAAAAACATTACAATTAATTACAGCGCGTCGACGTCGTCATGACGACATTCATAAGAAAAAAAGCGTATTATGCCGGTAGCCAGAACTTTTTTCTGCGATTTATGGCACTTTTTTGGTAAAATTAAATTACTGCAATAATAAGTAACAATAAGTAACAAATAATCACACCACAATTGCAAATACTTATTGTGGTGTTTATATGTAAAAAATAAATAAATTAAAATACATTTATACAGATGTAGTGGTTAGCACTTTCGCCTCAGCGCTGGGGATTCCTGGTTCGAATCCCGCTCTGTGTGGAGTTTTCATGTCCTCCCCGTGTCCGCGTAGGTTTTCTCTCGTTTCCTCCCACAGTCCAAAAACATGGTAAACAGGTAAATTGAATGCTCTAAATTGCCCTGTGTAGTGTGTGTGGATGTGTTTGTGAGTGTGTGCCCAGTGAGGGATTGCCGCCCAAGATGTTCTCCCCTGGATGGGCATAGGGAACCCCAGTGCGACCCTAGTAAAGGAATAAAAACTGTTTCCCCGAAAATAAAACCTCTAAAAATAAGACCTAGTAAAGGTTTTGATAAATATGAGGCTTCCCCCGAAAGTAAGACCTGGCAAAGTTTTAGTGCTGTGGTGAGCTTCCCCTAGTGGTTGAAAGCTGCAATACCATCTCTGCTACTGTACTACTACTAGTACAGTAGATAATAAATACTGTACAGTAAATGTGTCAATTTAAAAAATAAAATTATTTAACAGTAAATGTGAATTATTCTTCATGTAAAGAGAACGCATCCCCTAAAAACAAGACCTAGCTCATCTTTGGAAGCAGAATTTTATAAATATTTTTGGGAAACAGGGTACTAGCCGTTACCCGTTCTACGCCCGGGTGTTTTTACAGGCATGTTTCATTGAAGTCACTCACTTTGGCAAGATAACCTTCTTCAATGAAAGTTTTTCGGGAAGCAACTGTGACTTTCATACAAAATAGCACAAATAAACGAAACTGTGTAAAATAAAGTAACCATTTGAACGAAACCAAGAACGAATCTCCTCATCACTAATGCAGAATGATGATGTAAAGTTAGATGAGCTTACCTTATTAAATATTTCTGACATACCATTGTCTGATATCTCTGCCATTTTTTTATGTTATGTGTTGGAATAAGTCCCTCTTCACTTGTAACATATATTCTGCCATTGTGCGTGTCTTTTTTTCATGTGCTTGCTTTGTTGGTCCGACTGTCTTCATCCGCAGAGGAGTGGTTCAATCAGTGTGAGTGTGCTTCTGTTCCTGCCTTGCCTTGTCTTTTTTATGTTGTCAGTGCTGGAAAACCTTGATGCTTTATTTCCAGTCGTGTCACATACACTTGATTTTTTTAGCACTCCCACTCCAACACCCACAGCGCCTCCTACACATACACTCAAGCTTTGGACAATGTGAATGCTTGATGCTTGGTATTTTCTAAGTGCTTTGCCCGCATTACTGATAGTGCTGTGCATTTTAGGCCGGAAACATGGAGCAAGTGACAAAGCGTACAGCACTCTGGACCTGCCCAAGCGCACGCTGCCGACAAAAGGTGCAGTTTTACCTTGTACTCCCGCCAGTAATTATTGTCATAATTGTGTATATAGTCTGTTCATTTCAATCCATTTTATTCATTGTCCTGACCTATCTGTTAACCCTTTACTATGTGCACAGCTTGTCATAATCAGATCTTGACCCCAAAGTAAATATTTTCCCATTTGAATGTGATTTTAAACCCGATGGTGCAGTTATTTTCAGTTCCCTGTTTAAAAAGGGACATCAGTCATTGTATATAAGCTACATCTACATCATCTACTTTTTGTATATAGATTCGGAAACAAAAATATACAGATTTAAGGTCCACAGGAGGATCTTGGGTTTGATTGCCAGGTTGGGGGGTAAAGTTTTTCCTGTGACTGTATGGGTTTTCTGCAAAAGCTGTATTGCTTTGTTAGACATTAAAAAAAAAAAACTTACTAGAAGTTGAATTGACGATATGAAAGCTGAGCCAGGTGTGAATGTGTGCAAGTATTTGTGGATCTGCGTTTCTGCCCTGCTATGGCACAGCAGCCTGTCCATGACGCGCATGGTGTGGTAGTTCAGTGGGGAGGTTGTGGAACAATCAATCTGAAGGTTGGGGTCCAAATTAGGGATCAGACAATGAATCGTCTTTGCATTTGCAAATCCAGTAAGGGACACATTTTTGTTTTACTTTATTTTTTTTAATAATTTCATATATTGTATTATAATTCAGCAAAAGCTCTGCTTTGGCTTTTTAAATATTTTTTTTTTGTGTTGGCATCAAATAAATAACAAACATAAGAAACCATGCTTTGTTTCTATGGGGGTCATTAGGCAGTTTTTAATATGCACAACTAGCCCCCCACGCCCCCATTCCTTACAGTTAAAACGCTTCTTCCAAATATGCAGCTAGTGGAAATCTTATTTTCCCATAGACAAAAAAAAGTACTGAAACAAAAGAATAAATAATAAAGAAGATGTCTGGATCATATAACTACACCGGGACAAAGTAACAATCCCGGGTTATAGATAAATAGGTGTTCTAGTATTCACCAAGAATTATATAATTTACAAAGATACAGAAACCTTTGGTAACAGGCTTTCCCGTTGGGGATTCCTGGTTCGAATCCCAATCTGGGTGGTGGCTCCATGTGCTCCCCGCGTCCGTGTGGTTCTCCAGTTTCATCCCAAAGTCCAAAAACATGGATTCAAGGTAAATTAAATGCTCTAAATTGGCCCGTATAGTGTGTGTGCGACTGTGCCCAGCGATAGATTGGCGCCCTGTCTATTTTTGCACATTTCCTTTTTTTTATTAATATTTTTCTTTCTCTTAATACACTATTTTTATACCATTTTTATTTTCATGGCTCTTGCTATTTGTAACTACTCCGTAAAGCACTTTTTTAATTGCTTCTGTATGAAAGGTGCTCTAGAAATAAACTTGTCCTGGGTGAATCTGCCCTGCGCCTCAAACGTTCTCCCCTGGATGGGCAGGGGTAACCCCACCACGACCACGAGAATGAATGAATTATTCGTATACTTTATTATCTCTGCGACTTATTTATTAATGATGAAAAAACAGGACGCGGTCAAATGATAGGTCTTTAAAACTTTAGTGCGGCCTAAGCCCAACCCTGTGACTTTATTTTGCCTAATAATTATATAATCATGATTTCTTCTAAACCAGTAATCATACCATCTAAATCTATTATTGTCTCATCTCTAGTGTCCATTACAAGATTATTGACGTTACCAGTGTGGACCCTTGTAGACCATAACCTCATTTCTCCTGGAGTGCAGCCTCCATCAAATTGGGTTTCATGTAGGTTAGAAAAAATAATGTAGCGTAATGACTACAAAACACTGCCGTTTAAATATTTTGCACCAATTATGAATCCTCAGTTTCACAGTCAACCAGAGGAAAGTAATTTTATTTATAGACCGTTGTCATCTTTTAATATCTGAAGATGTTACACGATGCCCACTGTGAATTCACACTTGTTCATAATTCATGTTTTAATACTCCAACTCGAACCTCTAAAGATTACTGAAGCTGAACTGCTGAAATATCAGAATCAAAGCCTCACTACAGAAGCACCACCAAGGATTCAGCATCCAGTGATGGTGCTGAGATAAAAGCCAAAAGTCTCTCCGACTTCAAGCCCGTTTTTAAGTTTATTATTATGTAGTCCAGCATACGGTTTGTTTAAAACGCCCTGTCCATCACTTATGCATCACTTTGTGTCCTATTTTGGCATGTGAACTCGGATCACAACAAAAGCTCGGCAATCTTCACCGACTCCATCATTTAAAACCGTTTTAATTCCGCGCATGTGTTCAGCCAACAGACGGACCCGAAGGTTAAGCAGGGCATTAAATTCCAGACCGAGCGGCAGAGACATAGGCAGCATATGTATCCTGTGTGGCGCCCGAAGCTGGATGTGTGTTAAGTTGGCAGATGGAAAGAGTGTGGGAGAAGTTATACTGAGGAGTGCAGGCGGGTCAGAGGAAGACGAAGGGCTCCTGGGCTTAAAAGCGACGAACCGGAGGAACACGCAAAAGGTCGGCTTTGCCGAGGGCCCGGCGCTCTGTGAACGAGCCAACGCCATGTCAGCTGCGTTCTGTGTAGGAGGGTAATTGGGGGTTTTATCCTCTGCAATTTGAAACGAGGAAGAAAAGGTGTTTTGAGGAGACAACCAGTGGGGTGATGGAGCGGGGAAACACTCGTTACGCCGGTGTTTGGGCGTCACGTCGAGCTGAATTAGCTCCTTTTGCCTCTGTGTGCAAACATGCGATGGATGAGATCAGCACCTAGTGCTCGAATGAAAGAAGCGCGAGTTAAATACGGCTTTGAATGTCAGGACATGTGTTCTGTAATTTTATGGAACTGGGTCAGTAAGAGTAAGAGTGAGTGTGAGTGCACTGACTGCAACATCTGAGCACAGTCTTATCTTCAGACATCCTGATTTCACCCCGGCCAAAATACTATCCCATCATCTGTGCGGGACTTGCATTAAATCCAAGCCGCCACTTTGTAAACTATTCAACCACCACGCAACTCCACCTATAGATCAGGCTTTTATTTGCGTCTTAGCTGAATCTTTCTGACTTGAAATATAAAAGCTTGTCAGTGACCGACGCTGTGTGTGAGTTTACCATCACTGAATATACAGTACCAGTCAAAAGTTTGGACACACCCCGTTCTTGCGCCATTGTTTTTTTTTTTCCCACTTATATATTTTTACTTTTGTTAAATATAGAAACATATGGACTTAGTGGTTAGCACATTCGCCTCTCAGCGCTGGGGATTTCCGGTTCGAATCTCAATCTGGGTGGAGTTTGCATTTTCTCCCCCGTGTCTGCGTGGGTTTCCTCCGGGTTCTCCGGTTTCCTCCCACATTCCAAAAACAAGGTAAATTGAGTGTTCTAAATTGCCCTGTATAGTGTGTGTGGCTCTGTGTGAGTGTGTACCCAGCGATGGATTGGCGCCTTGTCATGAGTGTATCTGCCCAACGCCCGAGATGTTTTCCCCTGGATGGGCATGGGGAACCCCACCGCGACCCTTATAAAGGAATAAGCGAAAGATAATGAATGGATGAATGGACGGACTGATCTATACACAATCTGTACATGGCTGTCCTACACTGTGATGCTCCCCACTGAGGATGTTCTCCCCTATGGCCCCCTCCATGACTCCTGGTATCTGCTGCATGCTCTGGACACTGTGCTGAAAGACACAGCAAACCTTCTTGCTGACACAGCTGGCATTGGTGTGCCATCCTGAATAAGCTGCACTACCTGAGCAACTTGTGTGTGTTGAAGTATAAAAAAAAGAACTTCCAGATCCTAACAGTATCCCATGACTTATTCACAACAATTCCACCCTCTCATACCTATGTGCTTATTATAAAACTTCATAATCTTATATGTATTAATGTATTCATTAATTGTTTCAGTCTGGGGGGATTCAACAGATGTTGACATGGTTAACACATTCGGATAAACCTTGCTACCAGCGAAAGTGCCAGTCTCCAGTGTAAAGTACTTCTCCTCTAAAGAACTTCAGTAGAGATGAACAAATTTGGTTCACAGGAGCAGAAAGCTGGCTCAGTGCTGTGCAGACTGAATCGGTAAAGACTCTGGAGGGCTTGTATGAAGACTTCTTAAGAGCCTCAGCTCTGTGTAGTGGGGTAACTTGCCTTAGGTCATCTCCTGCCACCGTGGCTTTTTGGAATCTGGCGCTCTGCGGCATCTTGGGTTTGAGAGAAGTGTCTGGTAGTTTGAAGGCTTTTAAACAAAGGCAGCTGGGAGAACATGTTAATAGCATTATTATATATGCACGTATTGCCATCTGGCTCTGAAGTCCCATGATTCATGCATTTCGCCTTTTACAAGCTTTTTATTTTGCATTACGATTGTCTCCCACAATGCATCACTGTTAGGATTTTAAATCACTCATACCAGCATTCTATTCTGTCTGTAGCTCACAGCTTTGATGTTTGCGTGTGTGTGTGGGTGTGTGTGTGTGTGTGTGTGTGTGTGTGTGTGTGCGTGCAGGCCTGGAGTTGCTCTACCAGCCAGAGGTTGTGAGATTGTATTTGTCGCTGCTAAAGCTGAGCCACAACCAGAACACTCTGGAGGCGGCTGCAGGGGCCCTCCAGAACCTGTCTGCAGGACAATGGGCTGTGAGTGCGACCCTTTCCACAAAAAAGCGAGAAAAGATAGAGTAATCGAGAACACCACACAAAGATTTCTATGAGGAACATAAAATCATTGCAGAGCGCTTTTAACAACGGCGCGAAATTACCTTTCAAACCCCCGAAGCTTAAATGGTACTGACTGAAAATGAATGAACACTTTAGTAGCCCATTATTCTCCCGCTTCTATTTTTCAGTGGTCCAATTACATCCGAGCGACGGTACGTAAAGAGAAGGGCCTGCCTATTCTGGTCGAACTGCTCCATTCAGATGCAGATAAGGTGGTGAGAGCCATCGCCATCGCCCTTCGCAACCTCGCTATCGACCACAAAAACAAAGATCTCATTGGTAAGAATGCCACCTTTATTGTTTTTTTTTATAATTCCATGTCTTTCTTAATAAGCTCTTTCATAATGTCTTTGTGGCTGACACCGTTCTGGCTGTATTTTCGTTAAGGCAAATTTATTAAAACATCATCCTACATATATAAAGTACCAGTCAAACGTTTGGACACGCCCCCTTCTTGTCCCATTGCCTGTTTCCTCCACTTACCATATAGATAGACTTTGTAGTTTTACAATTACAGACTGTAGTCCATCTGTGTTCTTTTGTTAGTCACAGAGCAGGTAGAATTTGGGTGGTGGATTGTTTGTCAGTTCTGCAGTGACGCTGATGCGCTGAGGGGGGTTTATTGCTGTTGCAGTTTCATTCAAACACCTCAGTGACACTGCCGGGATAGGACGTACACAAACAGATGAACTACAGTATTTTATTGTAGAACTACAAAGTCCATCTTTACGGTAAGTGGAACTGACGACATGGAGGATTCATTGGAGCAAAAAAGGAGGCGTGGCCTAGCTTCTGACAGGTAGATATAGCAGTGGGGTTCTGGATGTAGACAGACCTGGTTCGTGAATCATGTAATGGACCCATCCCAAAGACTGCTGCACCCCGAGCCTCCTCCACTCGTCTTCAGACATCAGGTGAGATTTGGGGACTTGCTTGGCCAGCTCTCGCGGCAAAACAACATGTCTAGTGCACACAGAACAAATTATTAACACACATGACACATTATTATCATCATAACACTCTGGTGTCATATTTTCATAAGTATTATTTTGTGTGTATGTAGTTTGTTTTAAAAGAAAACATGAATTGTGTAAATGGTGTTTTTAAGTACATTGTATTTTTCCAATAAAAATTTTTTTTGGGGAAAAAAAAAAAGGTTTGATTCATAAATGCGTTAACTAAAAGCAAAATCACTAATAAACTCGCCTTCCGCGACCTAATCCAGTCCGTTTTTTAAAATGAATCCAGATGCAACTAAAAGATTTCCGGTTTCTTTGTCAAACACTACCATCTATTGGCGAAAGTAATAAAAGAAAGGTTTATCAAAAACTTCAGGATATTTTTTTACATCGCGCATTGATATGAATGCAAAGCGGTCAATTGTGGGTTATTGTAAATAATTCTGAATTTTGATCTGGGTGGTGTTTCCATGTTCTCCCTGTGTGGGTTTTCTCCAGGTTCTCTGGTTTCATCCCACAGTCCAAAAATATAGATTCAAGATAAATTGAATACTCCAAATTGCCCTGTATAGTGTGCATTTGTGTAAGTAATAGATTGGCACCATATTCTGGGTGTATCTGCCCAGCTCCCGAGATGTTCTCCCCTGAATGGGCAACCCCAGAAGAGGAATAAGTAGAAGATAACCGTTGTATAAATTCGGTTATAGAGCCATCTGAAACATTAAGTGTGAGAATGAAAATTGTTTTATAAAAGTGTGTATTTTTATATAAACTTTGGTGGTGAAAAATGTCAGAAGGAAGCCCCCCACCCTGGAAGATAATAAATTTATTTTAAAAGTGACGGCAAAAAAATAAGTTCATTTGCAGTTTAAACATATTAAGGTTGGTGGTGTTTTTTCTGTGCCATGTACGTTACAGGCCAACAAGTTAGCCGATGACGTCATTAAGCGACTCTTAGGACAGCCAATAGCTGTTTTCCTTACTGAGAAGTTAGTAGTTCACAAAGTCCACGCGTTCTAACGTGACGTCCTGATTTGGGACAGGCCCGCGTTAGTGCTGAGCACTTTAGCTGTAGGATGGTTTTAAAGTGCACTTGGCCAACCTGAGGCAGAGAGAAGCATATTTTTGTGAACTTTATACAGTCAAATCCTGGTTTCACAACATCACTGTTTTTTGTGAATAAAACCGCGTTATGGTCTTTAAAACGTAAGAGTGGTTTACAGTCTTTAAAAAGCGAATACTTTTAGGCCGAAAAAAGTCGCGGGCTGTGTCTTCAACGACATATCCCTCCACTACATAGTGCGCAGTATTCGCGCAGGTGACCCTGGCTTGTCCACTAACTTCACATACTATACGAGGCAATTTTGGACGGAGCCGCTATACACCGCTATCAGCGTTCGGAAAGTAACTTTTTTTCGACATTACCTGTACTCGTAGTGGTCGTCATTGTATTTATCAGAATAGTAGATCTGTTTGTGAGCCATTGGGAACCAAAATAACACATAAACGCTTCACAAACGTTGAAAAGTTTCCTCCATGGAACGGTCCGGCAAAGCTCAGTAATATTTTTGAATGCGCGAATAGACTGTGATTCGGACTCTCCGATTGGATAGTGCGAGTCACGTGGTAAATTCCTACTGGGCATGCGCTCTTTGCATGACAACCGATCGGCGGCCTGCTGACATGTTGTAATGCACTGCTCATAAAGATAAAGCAAACACTAAAAGAACACATCACAGATCTGAATGAATCAAATATTTCAGTTTGCAAAAACTATTTAGTTGATAGTGGAATGCGTTGAGAACAAAAGAACATCAAAATGATTCAAATGCAAATCTCATGGAGGTCTGGATTTGGAATCCTACTCAAAATCAAATGACCGGCTGATCCATTACATTTACTTTTGGTCATTTAATGGACACTTTTTTTCCAAAGCAACTTACAAAGCAAGCACGGGGTCACATACAGACTCCCTGGAGCAATGAGGGTTTAGGGCCTTGCTCAAGGAGCCACATTGGTAAATTCAGTGGACCAGGGATTTGAACCCCAACCTTCTGATTGATAATCCATCACCCTAACCACTAAGCTACCACGCCCATTACATCAAGTTCACATTACAAGTTCAAATGAGGCTCAGTAGTGTGTGTGTCCTCCACGTGCCTGTATGACCTCCCTACAACACCTGGACATGCT
>JAOUQT010000007.1:11099912-11113086 GCA_025769995.1 Xyliphius kryptos | reverse complement strand
TTTTTTGGCGAAAAACGTGAGTCACATTTTTGAGCAAAAACGTAAGGCTATAGTAAGGCGTTTTTTGGCGAAAAACGGGAGTCACATTTTTGAGCAAAAACGTAAGGCTATATATATAGTAAGGCGTTTATTGGCGAAAAACGTACGGCTATAAAAAAAAAAAAAGGGACTTACGTTTTTTGCTTAAAAAAACATACTTACTTTAGATTTACACTATAGTAAGGCTGTTTTTGCTTGAAAAACTTCTTACTATATAGCCTTACGTTTTTGCTTAAAAAAACAAAAACCAAAAAAAGAAAAAAGGCCAACATGACAATCATGCTAATGTGAACATGCCAAACTGCGAAATGGAAAAAGTGGATGACCAAAAAGGAAAAACCTGACTAAAGAACAAAAAACAAAAAAATAACAGTAACAAAGCTAAAATGCTAATGTAAACATGCCAAATTGATATAAACTAGATAAGTTCTGTCCACTTAAGAGTTCAAGTTCGTGCATGTTACACAGTCCGGTTGTAAAGTAAAATCCATGGAACATTTTACCTTCTTTTTTAAACAATTGTCTGTTACAAAAACGTACGTGTCCATATGCCTTTAAAACAACCCGCGTATAATGTATGGACCAGGCACAATGCGTTTCGGCTATAGGTCATAGATTCTGCTCTTAGCTCAACAGTTTAGAACGTTTAAAATCTTAACTTCGCTGTTTTGGGAAGGCAAGACTGTTGCGTTCAAATCCCCGTCGTTGTGTTTCCCAATCGAACCCTTTCACTCGTTAAACAAAAGACCACACCGCCCTTCACCAAGGAAAAAGTTTATTAATTGAAACACAAGCCACAAGTAAGTAAACAACACTAAGAAGCTAGCCTGAGCTCGAGTCTGAAATATTCAGAAAAAACAAACTACATGTGTCTCGGGATAGTTTGCCTATTTTCCTCACGAACGACACACTAAGTGTTAATATAGGATTTTATAAATATAAAACATCCCCCGCTTTTGTTATCCTTCATGTAAAATACACAATACAAATCACTCTACACAGATCAGTTCAGCTCCCGTCAGCATTCTGCAGAGAATAGACTTTACTAAGAGAAAGTGGAACACACGAGAAAAGAAACAACAAAAAAAAACAAACAGAAAATCCATACTGTATGTTTATGTAAAATACATCAGAGCGAGGGCAAAAAGGAACCACGATGCACACGTCCAAACAGATCAGTCAATAAAGTGGAAAGAACGAAAGAGCGTAAATAAATAACCGCTGGGTTTCAGTTCCATATTTACAACCAGGACCGTCCGGCTTCTCCCGGCTGAGCGACGCAGCGGTCAGAACCACCACGCTTGTGCTTGCATTAGAACGCGCTACAGCAGGCCACGGCGCACGACATAAACTGTCAAATGGCACTTAAAACATTCCCAAAGCGCAACGACCAAACGTGGAAACGAAAGAAGGCAAGAAAAAAAGAAACGAATGAGCGAATAGTGCAGCATTTCACATCGTTTCACTCAAAAGAGGCCGAGACGGCGGTCAGCCGCCACGTCGTGGACATGTGTGGGAGTGTGGACTGGGAGTGATGGGACAGTACAGACGCCTCGAACGGCCGGCCGGCGCGCGACCCTTCTACTCGTTTGGGACCGCTGCGGACGTTCGCAGGAGGTGTGGAGCTTAAAACTGAAGGCACTGAACGTTTACAAGAGAAGCTGCCCTGTGCGAGGAACCCGCTCACCACCACACACACTGCGGTATCAAACCGACAGCCTCTTCAGTCAGGTACGGATTTCCCAGAAGTAACAACTGTCCTTACATTCTCATTATTTGTTGTATAGCGTGTTAAATGATGCTGGAGTGTGTGTGAGTGAGCAAGTGTTTGCATGCAAGTGCACGAGTATGAGCGAGTGTGCGAGCAAGTGAGTGCGATTGTGCATGAGTTAGTGTGTGTGAGCAAGTGTGAGGTCATGTGTGTGTTAGCAAGTGTGAGTGCGACTGTGCATGAGTTAGCGTGTGTGTGCAAGTATGATTATGCATGATAGTTTGAGGTCGTGTGAGTGCGATTGTGCGTGAGTTAGTGAGCGTGAGCAGGTGTGATTATGCGAGAGCGAGTGTGAGGTTGTGTGAGTGTGTTAGCAAGTTTGAGTGCGATTGTGCATGAGTTAGTGTGTGAGCAAGTATGATTATGCGTGAGCAAGTGTGAGTGCAGTTGTGTGCGAGTTAGTGTGTGTGAGATCGTGTGAGTGCGATTGTGCATGTGTTAGTGTGTGTGAGCAAGTGTGATTATGCGTGAGCGAGTGTGAGGTTGTGTGAGTGCGATTGTGCATGAGTTAGTGTGTGTGAGCAAATGTGAGGTCGTGTGAGTGTGTTAGCAAGTGTGAGTGCAGTTGTGTATGAGTTAGTGTGTGTGAGCAAGTATGATAATGCATGAGCAAGTGTGAGGTCGTGTGAGTGCAATTGTGTGCGAGTCAGTGTGTGTGAGCAAGTGTGATTATGCGAGAGGGAGGTTGTGTGAGTGCGATCGTGTGTTAGCAAGTGGGAGTGTAAGGTTGTGTGAGCACGATTGTGCATGAGTTAGTGTGTGAGCAAGCGTGAGTGCGATTGAGTGTGAGCGGGGAAGTGTGAGTGTGCTTGTGTTAGTGTGTGTGAGCAAGTATGAGATTGTGTGAGTGCGTAAGCGAGTGTGTGTGTGTGTGTGTGTGTGTGTGTGTGTCCGTCCGCTGGGTTTGATTGTGTTTAGAATAAGAGTAGCGGTTTTGGATGAATGTGCTTTGAGTTAAAACCAGTTTCCTAAACCGGCTGCACGTGAAGCTGAGAATGTAGAGACAATAGTCTTAAACGCTGAACCTGAAAACAGCTTAATGTCTTAAATCATCAACCGAGAACCAACAAACCTTACTCAGTCCTACTCTCATTAGTACCCTCTCTCTCTCTCTCTGGTACTGTAATCACAAAACTGTACTCTGCAAGGAAAGTTAAACTTATCCACTTAATGCTCTACTACGGTTTAGAATCAAGGGGCTTCATGCCCATCTAGAGGAGAATGCTTGAGGAGTTGGGCACAAACAAGATTGGAACCTAGGCGCCCGCGGTTGACATGCGTTCTCTATAAACGCATTCTTGTATTTATTAAGAGTTTGATGCTCATCAACAAACAAAACTTAATTTCTTTCCTCGCAGAGTAAAGCTGTATAACTTCAGTAGTAGGGTGCACTAATAAAGCAATAAGGCACAAGAGGGCGTGGTTTATTCACAATAATGCACAACCTCAAGTGCCTCATTGCTTTTATAAAACGGTTACCGACTCGAATGAAAAAGTTTGATTTATGTGTTGATTAAACGCAAAATCACTGCTCAACACGCCGACCTAATCCAGTCCGTCTTTATAAAATCGATTGAGATTTCAGATTTCTTATCACTGCCATCTAGTGGCCAAGTTACAGAACGCAGTTTATAAAAAATTTTTGGAGAACAATAGATTTAGCGCGCATTGCTATGAATGTGAAGCGGTCAGCGGTGTGAGTTATTGTAAACGAGGTCACGGCTCGACAAGCGGCTCAGCCAATCAGGATTAAGGGGCGGAACTACCCGTTTCATAATGAGGCGTAATCACCGAGTGAAGTTTGTGATGTTCGTAAATGAATCCACATTTCATCTTTCAGACAGACGGTCTCAGAACGTAGGCACTAAACGGAACCAGGTGCAGCTCGCAAACCGGCACGGCGACAAACTCCAGCGCAAAAAAAAAACCCAATAAATAAGAAGCGAACGTAAGAAGAATCTCGCAATCCGAAAAAGGGAATAAATTCACGCACCAAACGCAGGAAATCTGTGACGTTCTAGCAGCACGAAGAAAAATAAAGGCATGCAAGACCAAAAGCACTTTCATTTCCAACTAACTACGTCAGAGAGCCGTTCTCACTCGAGGCACGAGAGGATACAACGGAGACGTCACGCGTTCATTCGGAGGAGCGCGGCCGAGGCGGGAGGGAGGACGGGGTCACGACGACGGACATCCGCTATATATAATCTCATTCCGCTCAGCTGCCTCAGTTTTGGTCGCTATGCGATGGCCTGATGCCGTCATTCAGCAGATTGCACTCAGGTACACAGTAGTCTCGTGATCGGTCACGCGGACCGCGCCGACGTCTTTAACGAAAGAGCCCAAAATGTGAGCGACGTCGTCACGCCGTGCGATAAATCCATGTAAACATCAACTAAAAGAACATCCATGCAATGAAACAAACTAATCAGTCGCATTTTCCAGTGTTTTTTTTTTTTCCTCATCGACTAATCAATAATAACGCAGTCCCATAGTAACTACACCACAGAAGTCCGGCAAACGGGACACATTCTGTGTAAAACAAACTAATATTCAAATTTCCGTCGCTTCACGGACCGACCAATCGAAACGAAGAGCCACCCCAGCGGCCGCGCGGTACACAGCTGCGCAGAACCACACTAGTAAGTTTGCCTCTTATAGATTTCTATTTATATACCAATATATATTTATCTTTCTATCGTAGCAAAGAGCATCTCCGGGCGCCGTTTACAAACTTCGGAGGGTGGGGACGACGACAAAACCAGCGTGACGCACACATCAGAATCGCGGGGGCTTACGTCCAGAAGCTGGCACCACTGGTGTGAGGTAGGACGACGCTAGACGTACGAGTACGGGATTCACCCGCCGCCGGTATTCATGAAGCATCGCATCCTGATGTTTTCTTACTTGCGGAAAAAAATGGACAGTTTACAGACAAAACTTCCACATGCTGCCCCCTAGTGTCAATAGGCATACACTCAGTTTCCAAATTTGTCGATTGTTTAATCAGTTCCAATCACCATGGAGATGCAGTTTGTACTTCTTCAATTACAGACTGTAGCTGTCGCCTGCAAGATGGCGCCTGTATGAATGATGGTAGTGGCTGGATATTTTGGGCTGACGGCGTGTTAAACCTTCCAGCAAAACTGTGGTGTCTGAACCTTTTCCGTTCAATAGCCAGAAGGTACGAGAGTGTGTGGCGTTATTGTAAATAAATCACGGGCGGGATTCTTTCCCGTGATTTATTTACAATAATGAACAACCTTGAGTGTCAAAACGCTCTAATAAAACAGTTACAAACATACTAAAAGAATAGAAAAAATACTAAAAGATTTTACTGAAAGCAAAATCGTTAATAATCTGGTCTTACGTGACAAATTGAATGCGGAGTAACAGATTTTCTAACAATAAAATGCCATCTAGGGGCCAAATTCCACATTACAGAATCGGGAAAATAATGTATTGTATAATCCCCCATTGATACGAATGTGAAGCGTTCAGAGGTGTGTGTTATTGTCAATAACGTCACAGTTGGACAAACGCCTCAGCCAATCAGATTGAGATTGAGATTTAAGAACGGGAACACTAACACACCCCCACCCCCATAGCAACCACCGACACGGATTGCTGTAGCTCTGTGGGGGTCCGGATCATTCAAAATCAGACAGAAGGGGGAACCATCAATGTAGGTAGAGAAGCAGCTGGACTACAGTCTGTGCTTACAGAACTACAAAGTCCACAATCAGTAGAAACTGATAAATGTGGAATTCCATGTTGGAATGTTGTGGAACCTGACGCCTACAAAGTCCTGGGATGCTTCATGAACATGGGCTGGGACGAACCACACGACAAAAGCCTTTTGTGATTAACAGAGTCGCCTGCGCGCTGAAGACGGACCCCGAGTCCGGCGGCGGAGACCGGACCCGGCGGCGCGGGTTCCATAGAGTCACGGCAGGGCAAAACGGAAAAGCTGTTGCTGGGTTAAGGCACTAAGATGAACCCGAGGTACATTTAAATCCCTGACGTTGGCTCCGTTCTGACACGGCGCAGGCGGGAGAGAGGAAACCAAGCTGTACGGAGGGCCGGAACGGCAAACTGGGGCCCGTTCCTGTTATTTTTTTGTCTTTTTTTCCCTTTACTTTTTTGGTCCAGGCGGGAAAGCTACGGAGCTAACGACTGCACGAAATAAAAGGCGAACGCTCAAGTGGCAGGCTCCGGCGCGTCGCCGCCCTGCAGCCTGACCGAGGTTATAGCAGCACAGTACACATTAGAAGCTCCGCGAAGCAAAACCTAGCTCGTAAACAGAACGTGGACACAGTAGTGATTTAGAGATAGTGGTGTATATTTGAGAACTTCTTTGTAGGGGGGTGTGGGGGGTGATTGGGATAATTTTTTTGTCCAATCCGTAAGCATCTTAAGATGGTCGACGTTCACAAGACGCGTGGGATCGAGTGGGTCTGCTGTGCGTCAGATGAGATGAGCGAGCTACACGTGGAGGGAATCGAAATGCAAAGTGTGTCGAGTGACAGATGAAAGGAGTCGGTCACACGGAGGCGTAGGCGTTCGCAGGGCCGCCGCAATGCCGGATGGTGGACTGCTGCTGTGCCACCATTGTACCCAGCATGCCCGGCTGCATCACGCCGACCACAGTGCTCCCTCCGTCCGCCATCGTGCCCAGCTGCAAGACCTGGATGACCTCGGCCTCGGGCTTCTCCCGCTTGGCCAGGGGCTCGTCGGCCTCATCCAGTTCTTCATCTAACTCGCTGTCCATCTCGCTCACCTCGTCTGCAATCACCAGTCGAGCGGGTTTTATTTCTCGCTACACATACAGAAGAGCATGCTGGGTGTTGACACAATGACTCACCTTTATCGATGTGGATGGGCGAGATGTTGTTCAGATCGGCGAACTGAAGAGAAAACAGAACAGTACGTTACAAAGTCTGAACAACGTAAAGATTCGATTACCATACAAAGTTTGGACACGTCCCCGTCTTTTTACTCCACTTCCCTCAAAAATGGACGTTGGTAACCGTTTTATAAAAGCAACAAGGCTCTCGAGGTTGTGTATTGTGAACATAGCACGGGAAAGAGGTGTAACAAACACCTGGTTTATTCACAATACATACTCTCATACCTTATTGCATCTTGTTTTGATTTTTATTTCAATAAAACTGGCAGTTTTGGTCCTTAAATCTGATTGGCTGAGCTGCTTGTCTAGCCAGTTTTTCTAAACAGTTTTTCCGAAGTTTATTCCTAAGCTGCTTTTTGTAATTTGGCCACTAGATGGCAGTACTGGATAAAAAAAAAACAGCCTACTTTTACTTGCGTCTGGGTTTCAGTTAAAAAAAAATGGGAGTGAATTCTGTTGCGGAAGGTGAGTTTATTAGCGATTTTGCTTTCAGTCAACGCATTTACGAATCAAACCTTATTTTTTTTATTATATTGTGTTGGTAAACATTTCATACACGCAATAAAGCACTCGAGGTTGTGTATTGTGAATAAAACTACAGGAAAGAGGTATAAGCACTAATAACTCCTCGTTCCCGTGGTTTATTCACAATAATGCGCGCTCTCTCGTACCTTATTGCTTTAATATAAAACGGATCCTTGAATCAAATTGCTCAGCCATAAAATTACCGAAAACAACACACGGAGCGCTTCACATTCATATGAATGCGTGACATTATTTTTGTAAACTGCATTCTCTATTTTAGCCACTAGGGGGGCTTGTGGTTGGATTCCCAGTTCCCCCAAGTACTATGGCAGTACTCTTGCACCTAAACCCAATTATTTCCCGGCGCTGTTTACAAGGACTAACAAACACAAGAAAACAGATGGACTACAGTCTATAATTGTAAAACTACAAAGTCCATCTATAAGGTAAGTGGAGGAGACAATGGAGCCTGTACAAACTTTTAACTGGTATAAAGTGTCTTTAGAGGAAAATATGCTGGGAAATAAAACCTCGAACTACCCATCATTCATCCATTATCTCCTCCTTAATCCTATACTAGAGTCAGGGGGGTTCCCCATGCCAGGGGAGGGTGCCAATCTATCGCTGGGCACACACACAGTTTAGGGGCATTTTAAAGCAGCCAATTCACCTTTAATCCATATTCTTTTACAATGGGAGGAGAACCCGGAGGAAACCCAGCGAGCACGGAGAGGACCGCCGCCCGTCTTATTCAATGTAAATAAAGTTCATTTAAAATCTCTCGCACTGGTTCTTGACTCCGTAACACAATCAGTTCTTCATTAAACGCTTAATGTACACAAAGTATCTAAAATAAAGGATTTACAAACCTCTCCCATTACTCCTATCGGCGTCTGACCGGTTGCCAAGGCGACACGGTGCTCCACCAGGTAGAACATGTACTCGTCGTACAGCAGCCGGATTAAGTGGAACGAGCCGAAGCTGGCAGCACTGCGGAGGGTCAGGTCTCTGATCACCATCGAGCTGCAACAGATCAAACGGAACCCGTTACAATCTCAACATCCTAAAATATGATTGGCTGAGGTGCTTTCACCTGCACTGAATCAATGTAGTGAGTCGATTCCTTTGATTCTCATGTCTTTTTTTAGTTAGCGAACTGATCTGTGTGAAATCGTATACTGACTACTGAATGAAAAGCGTTGGAATCTGCAGCGGGCATCAAAGAGGAATGAAATGGAGGTCATCAGAGAAGAAAGTGAAACATGCCTGTAGAACGACCACTTGAGCAGAAACTGGCGGGCGGCTTTAGCGAAACTCGGCTGGTTCTCGTACGGCTTAAGCACTTGGCTGACCACGTTGTCGAGCCAGGCGGCCCACTGCTCGAGAGAGCTTTGCTGCTGCAGCGTCGCCTTAAAATCCTGCTCGAGCCGCTGCACCGTTCCTTCTTCACACTGGCACACCCACGACGCTTGCTCCTTTAGGACACAGCGCAACACAGAGGAACGTCACAGATCGCGCGAGAACCACCATTATAAACAAATGATGGCCTCTAGTTCAGTATTTTTAAAGGTTCAAGCCTCTTTTTAACAAAAAAAAAAATACAGGAAAGTTTATGTGCATAAGCGGTAATGGGGGGGGGGGGGGGTTGCTGTCAGCTGGCCTCACATGGCTGTGAGGTAATGCAGGATAGTCTGCATATTTCCTGGTTATGTAATACAAAGAGGTTTCAAAGGGTGCTAGAAAAATTTTATGGAGTAATAATGAAAGTTTTTCCACTACTGGCTCATAAAATAAACGTGTTGCATCTCCGCCCTTTGCATTTTTAACTAATCATTTAAAATCAGTAAAAAAAAAAATAAAAAAAAAAAAAGAGAGAGAGAGAACCTGAACATTAGCGAAGTCCACACGGTTCAGGTCGCTGAGCATCTGGTTGATCTGCGAGGTGTTCTGCAGGACCGCGCGTGCCGCCTGGGCAAGGTGGTTGAGAGACGTGTATCTGCGCAGGGTCTGAGCAAAGGCACTAACAGCGGACACCTAAAGCATGAAAAGCATGAGTTTAAATTAATGAGTTTAATTAAATCACACTGACGATGGAGATTCAACAACAAGATGCAACGCAGAAGGATAAAAATGTACACCGTAACCTTCTACAGAATAAAGGTGAAGTCAGCCATTAGCCGAGAGTCCAACTGAACTTGTTGGGTTTTTTTTAATTTAGATTTTAACTTTTAAGTTGATTAATAAATGCTGAATATGTAATCATCATATTTTGGGCTGGTTTATACTAAAGCAATAATACGGTACGATCAAGAGTGCATTCCTGTGATTTATTTACAATAATACACAACCTTGAGCACCTTCTTGAAAACAAAATCGTTAAGAAATTGATCTTCCGTGACGTTATATAGCCTGGTACTGGTAATCTAATACTGCCATCTAGTGGCCAAACTACAGAAAGCAGTATGCATTGTATGGCACGCATGTGAAGCACTCAGGTGTGTGCATTATTGTCAAGTATAAAATGGGTACTCCCGGTCCTTAAATCTGATTGGCTGAGCCATCTAGCCATGGCATTAATCCCAATAACAAACACCTCTAACCGCTTCATATTCCTATAAATGTTCAATATAAAATGTACTGTTTTGCAAAGTTTTTCAACTGCGCTTTGTAATTTGCCCACTAGATGGCAGTATTTGTTTATTAAACTGGAAATCATTTACTTCCATTAGGGTTCCTTTTAAAAAAACAGACTTCATCACGTTGCGGAAGGAGAGTTTATCAGCGATTTTGCTTTCAGTCAACGCATTTATGTAAACTTGCTTTTTTTTTTTTTTGTATTCTCGTGTGTTGGTTGGTTTTATGAAAGCAATAAGGTACGAGAGGGCGTGCATTATTGTGAATAAACCACAGAAAAGAGGTTTTTTATTGCTTCATTATGTTACAACTGAACAAACTGCTCAAACAATCAGATTTATGGACCAGAACTACAGGATTAAGTCTGGAAATAATTCTACTGACCTTGGTCTGGATCATCTTCTGGGGAATAGCGTTCATGGCGTTTGTGAGCCAGCCCTCGAGGCTTTTGGCAAAGTTACGGATGGCTTGAGTCAAGGCACCTGAGAGACGGGTTTGTTTATCAGGTTAGTTTCATTTAGGACAGTCATTCAATATACAAAGAACAAGTTAATAAAGCTGCACACGGAGAAGAATATAACGTAGGGCTTAATTAAGCTCCATATAGGGACAAATCTATACAAATCTATAGTAAAGCTGTACATGGAGACAAAATTGTAAGAGGTTAATAAAGCTGCACATGACCGCATACAAATGACCATGACGCGGGAGACAGTTCCTTACTAGGAATGGGTCTGAGTACATCAGGAATGAGGATCTCCACCAGAGCCTGGTACATGAGATGATCGCAGGTGTTCATCCACCTTAGCACAGCGTCGCTTCGGCACAACAGCAGCAACCTGGTACGCGGCAGACGCCCCTCGATCTCACTAATCCCACTGCAGACACAACCCCTCAGAGCACTTAGTTTAGTGTGGCTTTCGAAAACTTTGAAGAAAAACACGCCACGCACCTGTTTTCGGTCATGGTGGTGCCCTCTACCGAGTTGGAGGGAGAATAGCGCCAGAATGTCTGCCAGAGCTTCTCGATCAGGCTGAACTGAAGGTTCACCACCACGTCCAGAATGGCCTGTGTGGTGGACGACGTGAGGGAAAATTGAATTAAAGATCCATTGACCATCAAACTGAAACGAGTGCTTAAAATGCTTTTGCACGGGTTGAGGAAGCCAAGGCATGGGGAAGCCATCCACTCATCTACTGGAGAGAATTCCAATGGGTTGGCGAGAAGCCAGGTAGTCTGGTTCTCTGGTTTCAGCAACAAACGCCAAGACCTTTGCCTTTGGTCCCAGCCGGTCCGGTTCCCATGGGTAAGCACACGGTCACTAGGTGCTCAAAGGAAAAAACCAGACCCTTGTATTTTCTTCGTAGATCATTCTTTGTCTGGCCCATCATCTACGATTTGCCTTAGAGCTCCGAGGTTCACACGAGCACCCCTACCACCACGATAAGATCCAAAGAGGGGTGATTGCGATGATGTCATTCGATACAAAACTGTGTGGACTGTCTCTTCTATCTCCAACCCAACAGCTAGAACAATTTTGATGCCCCGATCTACCCGCCTGATGTCTTTAGCCGTGACTCTGAACCAGGGCTGGGACGATACGGCTTAAAATCAGTATTGCGATATATTAAGCAGTTCACCTCCATAACGATAAACCAACGATAATTTGAATACACATCCCAAAAATAAAGAATGTATAAGGTTTTTATAAATACTTCACAGCCATATTGATGGTACCATTAACTTTTAATTGCCACATGGTCACGTGACTACAGAGAGCACGCAGCCTCTTAAAGGAACATGAACGTAGCCGACAAAAAAAGTCGGTGTAACACCTACTCTGAAGTTAAACCTAGAGACAGTCAGGACATACAGACCTCCCAAATAAACCCCCCCCCCCACCACCACCACCACCAGTGGGACCGGAAGCCAAACCCTTCCACCATGACATCCACCAAATAGACCACATGGGTCTTTGAGACTAACCTCGCAGTGTTCTCTGTACAGTATCTGAAGAGCTTTGACGTCCTCCATACTGACTCCTTCCACTCCATGCTCCTCAAGATGGAGCTCTACAAACTCGGGGAGAGCTCTGGATGTATCTGTGGGTCAGAGCAGAGGGGTCAGATCAGCTGTACGTTTGTTTTTTTTCCATTACTCTGTAACTCCATGGTCACCTAGGAACTGCTGATGGTGCTGGCTCTGTGCAAGAACCATCTGCTCAGCGTTGGGGTTGTACTGCCCACTGCTCGAGTAGCTATCTCCTGAAACGTAGTCCATCTTCTGCACTGGTTTGAACCTAAAAGTTCAAATTAAAAAGTGACTTATTGCCAAAACATCTTCTGAAGGCATCTCCTGTCTAAGCTCGTTGGGATAGAACATAAGAGGAGAACAGAGTACCTCTGTTTGTGGACCGGCTGCTGCCTCAGTGCCATGTACTGCATGTCCTCCTGCAGCCGGTTTAGAGGGGAGTCTGGTTTCACCCGGATCCCGTAGTAATGATACTTAGAGTTTCCTCTGCATTCAAAACGCAGCATGAGGTCATAAAAAAAAATCCTAAAAAATATTTGAATAAATAAAAGATCAGTACGAAAGCCTCACCTGGTTCCGAGGCGGCGTGTGCGCAGACCCATGAAAATGGAGCGGATGAGTTTCCCGAAGGACGCGGCGTTGACGGGATCGAGCTTCTGCTCTTGGCAGTGACGAAGGTAGTGGCAGTAGAGCAAGGAGCGAGGCAGACTGACCCCGTCGGCGGTCTCGTAGTTATCCAGGAGCCACTGCAGCTGTGGGGCAGCACGCGGCGAGCGAAAAGAAAAGTTAAAACGAGTTTCAAAGAGTTAAGACAGCCACTGTCTGTGAGACCTTTGGTCATTTTAAATGTGAGGTTGTCGTAGTTTGGTCATTAAGGTGTTGGGATATTAATCTGAAGGTTGTGGATTTACATCTCAAGTTATTAATGTGGGCCCTCGAGCGAGGCCCTTAACCCTCTATTGTTCTAGTGCTGGGATACTCATAAAGAGAAGTTGGGATACTCATTAAGAGAAGTCACATTTGCACATTGACCTTACATAACGTAATGGACGCTATGACCCTTGGGGCATGAGGTCATCTGTATGTGGTATTCAGTCAGCAGCAGGTGAATATTGGTGACCACGTGTAGAACCCAGAGACCCGGAGACCCTTGGCCCGGTTCCTTGGCCAGCCTGTGCTTTGTGTTTTCATGTCCTCCCTGTGTCCGCGTGGGTTTCCTCCGGGTTCTCCGGTTTCCTCCCACAGTCCAAAAACATGGATTCAAG
>JAOUQT010000007.1:10994953-11012515 GCA_025769995.1 Xyliphius kryptos | reverse complement strand
TTGTCCAATTTAGCCATGAAACCTCCCACACTAAAATGACAGGTGTTTCAGTTTCATTGTCTAAACCCTGTATGTTCTTTGGATTATCCTTGTGACCTTTTGTTCTGCTCAGTCTTTTGCTCACTGACTGTTGGGTTTATCAGCCTCTTTGTTTTTTTATCTTGCGATTACTAAATCTATTTTTACATCTATATATATATAAGTTATGAGTTTTCTAGTTTTATGTTGCCTTATTTATTCTTCCATTGTGTTCTGAGCTCAGCATCTGTACAAATCTGTATATTGCTCTGGGCTTGAGTCTTTACAAGACAAATATGTACAATGCATACTTTATATGTCATTTGCATATGTCTTCATTGCATCGCAGTACCGATTAGTGCTTTGAGGGATAAACAAACTGACTGAGTGTCCCAATCTCTGGTCATGCCTAAACCCAGCATACACCTCATTGTTGAAAAATCATGTTGCAGCTCAAGTTCTGGTCTCCATAACTGGGGGTTGTGATTGCTCTTTGTCTGGAACCTCCTCTTCGACCTTACCATAAAGGTGACCCTGCTAGTAGCAGTAGGCAGTATCGCTCTCAGATAGGAACACTCAAACTTTTCCACTCAACGCCAAGGTCGCATAGCATAGCTCCAGACGATATTGCTGCCAGATATGAACACTCAAGCTTCTCCACCACGCCAAGGTAGCATAGCATAGCTCCAGACGGTATCGCTGCCAGATAGGAACACTCAAGCTTCTCCACTACGCCAAGGTAGCATAGCATAGCTCCAGACGGTATCGCTGCCAGATAGGAACACTCAAGCTTCTCCACCACGCCAAAGTAGCATAGCATAGCTCCAGATGGTATCGCTCTCAGAGAGGAACACTCAAGCTTCTCAACTATGGCAAGGTAGCATAGCATAGCTACAGATGGTATCTCTCTCAGATAGGAACACTCAAGCTTCTCTACCACGCCAAGGTAGTGATCCCAGGAGAAGACTGTATATATGTATATGCAAGTAATGGTGATTTCAGTTATATATGAACAAGCGCCAAATAAAATGGTAAATATAAACTACTCCATTGAATTCATACAGCAACTCTGTCTCAGGAAGAGTTAGTGCCTTTCCTGCTTCCAACCTAACCACATGACAGTGTGTAAGATATACCGTGACTTAAAAGCAGTACTTTACAAACCCAGGCAGTCATTTCTGACACTCATGAGAAACTCTCTCTTTCTCTACACAAAGTGAAACCTTAGTGGGAAGACAGAGCCACAAAAATGGCTTTACAGGTCTTGGGCCTGGCCCAGGGCTGCTAGTAGTAAATCAGCGGGATCCATTAAGAGCCCAGTGAGCATTGAGGACCCTGGTAATACATCTCCTGGCAGTATTTCAGTCTCTCTTTTTCTGCCGATATTACAACATTTTTTCCCTTAATCTTTATAATAGCATTGACTAGCGCTTGGGGACTCCCATTCGTCACCTTTTCTCCGGGCTCTCCAGTCATGCTGACCCACACATTGTGACACCAATTAAAGCGGACAATTTATTTTAGCTTAGTTGTATATATAAGGAATTTTCAGACTTCCATTTTGTGGATTTTCGGCAACTCCAGGAACAATGCGGATCTGTTACCGTGTTGCCGTCCGTATAATGTGGTTTAGTTTATTCAAAAAGATCATTTAAACTGTGGGCTATACGGTGGTGCAGTGGACAGTTCTGCCACCTCATAGAAAGAAGCTCCTGGGTTTAAATTCCATGTGGGAAAGCCTAGGTTTGCTGTTCTCCTCATGTCGATGTGGATTTCCTCTGGGTATTCTGGTTTCCTCCTATAGATGAAAGACATGATTTAGGCTAACTGTTAACTCTAAATTGTTTTCGCAGGTTTTAGAGCGAGCTGCAGGAAAATCCAGGAGTGTTATTAACTGCAGTTCGACTCCCCGGGGATACACAAATTGACAATTTTGGAATTCTCAGTCAGCTTATCCATAACCCACGGAGCACATACGTGTATCCAACAATCGTTGATGGCATATGACATGCCAATTGCCCTTAGTATGTGAGTAAGTGTGTGTATGTGCCCTATGATGGAGTGCCATCCCGTCTAGGGTTCTTCATGCTTTCCTTCTGATGTGATGTGGATAGGATAATTAATTACAGCATATTAATTACATGGAATAAATCTATTTAAAAACTATTTACTCATTACAGCTAGTAGGTGCCTTGTTTAATATACATTTCTGGGAAAAAAAGAACAATTAGTGTGGAAGAAGGAGCCATTTTTGGGCATCTGTCAGAAGTTTTCTCTGGAAGTGATAGATTCACAGCAGGGTTCTGGTACTGTTTCAGTTCTCTACTGATAGGTGCATGACAGCTGGAAATCCAGGATATGAGCTTGTTATGCTGGTAATATAACAAGTGATTAGAAAATTCTGGGTTGCCATGTGTATTTGAATGGTGCGGCCCTGTTATAATGAACCTAAAACAACTGCACATTATAAATTTGACCTTCTCTATTAATTCATTCATATTTCTATCTTGTAATAAAACACTTTCTCCATGCTGTCATCGAAAGAACCTACACCAGACTGACATCTTTAGAATGAATCGCTGCATGATGCTCATCTTTTGTGCAAATCACTAGAGGGGTAGCCAATTTTCTGGCAAAATATGCCAAAATTTGCAATAGAGCTGTCAGGCGATTCAAAAATAACTGAATTAATTACACACACTGTGATTAATGAATCACAATTAATCACAATCTTACATTTTTTTGTGTAGAAGTATTTAGAATGGTACTGTGTAAACAGGTATGCTATAAATTTGCTTAATTTTCATGAAAACCATGCGATTACTCTATGTGGCTTGAAATACTGGATATTAGTTAGCATGGTCTTTCGTGGCTGCTATTTCAGGCAACTAGCCTACATGAGGCACAGAATGTTCCTATTAAATTTTCAATCAGTATGTTTTTTAATCTATTACCTTAATAAGGACAAAAGTTTCAGCCCCAATTTCTGTTTGGAGCTTACATGTTTTCCCCGTGTTTCCATAGCAGTCAAAAGACATGCATGCGGGGCAAATTGTAGAAGCTAAATTCTCTAAAAAGCTCAAAAGGCTAATGGTTGGGTCAGGAAGTGCATCCGGCGTAAAACGTGCCAGATTGTTACGCGTGTGACTCGCTGTGGCAATCCCTGGTGGCAGGGAAAAGCTAAAAGATGAAAAAAGTTAGCTTTTCTGCGCTCGGTGGTTAGATCTTGACCAGGCAATTACTGACCAAAATTAATTGATGTAGAACATTGATTGGATTTATTCCTTGGCATTCACAGTGTCGATATATACAACTGAATGCCCAGGCAAAACAAAGTAAACATACAACATGAACCTTCCATTTCAGTAGCTATGAATGTTAAAAAAACAGAGTAATGGCTGAGAGCAGGTAATGCATCAGAGAGCAGCAACAGACGTATGTGGAAGAAATGGCTGAGTTAATTAAAATAATATTCGCCGTACAGAATTAGCCACAATGCCTTGTACTCAAATTCAACACGGGTTCAAGTAGTGAAGTTTCATTTGAATCAATCATGTTCTAGTGACTGGAAATGTTCATGAAGTACCACAAAAACAAATCTTTACGTTATTGTTTCTGTGATTCATTCATTAAAAATATGGCATTCATTTGACAGCCCTGGTATTTATTTATCGTTACACTTTAAAAAACCATTTAGTATGAGGTTATTATTGGTTGTAGGTGTATTACATGTCATGATGATGTATCATATAACTACATACATTATATAACTACTATAAATGGACGTAAAAAATGCTATAAATACACCATCCTGAGACCAAGAGACCATCCTCTATATCTCATAAAAAGTAGTAGATCAGCAGTTTCTGAAATACTCAGATTATCCCATCTGGAACCAACAAACATGCCGCATTCAAAGTCATTTAAATCACCTTTCTTTCCTATTCAGGTCCTCGGTTTGTAACATGTCTAAACACACTGCATGTCTAAACACACTGAGTTGCAGCCACAATATTATTGTTAGTGATGTTTACACATTGTATCGTATCATCCAAATGAGTCTGCTTCCTCTCAATGCTTTTTTCCTTATTTCCTCAGGGAGTTTTCCCTTTGCCACCATCACCGCCAGCTGAGATAAAATGTGTCTGTTCAGCTGCTTCGGTACAATGTCCATTGTTAAAAGTGCTTTATAAATAAAATTGAAGTGAACTGAATTGAATTGAATGTGATTGGCTGATTAGATATTTGTGTTAACAAGCAATTGAACGGGTGTACCTGATTAAGTGGGTGTAGAAACTGTGATTCTTTTTGAACTACTGTCAGAGCTGCAGCTATAGAAATCAACACTGTGACCATTTTAAATATTTGGAATATTTTATGAAAAGGATTTTAGGAATATATATCTGAATAATAATAATAATAATATATATGACTTCACAGCTGTACAAATAGCAGCTTTTCTGCCCTACAGATACTCTCTGCAACTGCAATTCTTCCACATGACGACACTGTACCTCTGGGATTCGGTGAACCTGGGGTTATCAATTCACGTCGCAAAGAACCTTTGCCGCTATACATTTTTTATATACTGTATTTCATCTGCTAGCACACCTGAGGCAGGTAAGTGATGGAGAATACTAATTCTCCAGCTCAGCTCTGTAGGCTCTATCATCAGGAGCTCAGACAACTGCTGTCCTGAAGAATTTCATCGGGCTTTCAGACGCACATTGTAGATAAGCTTCGTGAAATTTTGGAGGATCCGGTTCCTTTTTTATGACCGATGTAATAAAATGCATGCAATTGTACTTTACTAGCCGATCTACAGTATTTATGATGGTCATTTCTTGGTTTGAGGAAATGAAAACCAGAGTTATAAGGATTGTAGCTCATCATCGAATTACATGATGTCAGAGGTTCTGGTCAGAAATTTGACCTTTGCTTGGCTTGGCAGTATTTCTGAGTTGAATGTGTTTTAATACGAGCAGTTGCAATAAAGTATTGCTGCAATGGATGAAATACAGGACCCAAAGCACCATCATTTTTTGACACACACACACACACTTTGATTCGTTCCTTTTTAGCCGTTTTTACAGTCTATGAACACACAACAGCTTAGCTATGTGAATAATGAAACAAAGCCAGGCCCAGAGTGCAAACTAAGCACAACCCTTCTTCCCCCCTCTTGAATCAGGGTATGCAACTAACATAACCTTTTACCAGTATAGCAATAATCATTTCGGGGTAAATCTTGCTCAATATACTGTACCTTTCATTGGTGTGTATGCTATATGAACTATCGACGTTCTGTTGCGTTACTGAAACAAGCCTTGAACTGCAATCCTTATTAATTTTCCCGTGACAACATTAATGGAGTGTAATGGACCGTAATGTTTTCTGTACGCTTGTCTCAGTGGGACGTCCCTCCAGTGGGTTTAAACGTGCTTTTCTGCCACTTGGGGATTGGGAGAGACACGTTGCATTAATACTAGCCTTAAGATTTCAGTATGATTTAAACTAATATGCATTAGAGCAGGAACAACAGGAATTGCAGGAAACTGTGCAGGAAGTTGGTTGTACTGTTGGAGGAGTATCTTTAGCTTGTACTTTGGTTTACACACAGCGGATTTAACCCATCCATGCAGTGAAACACACATATACACACACTGGTGAAGTGAGCACACGTGCCCGGAGCGGTGAGCAGCCTTAGGTACCTTGCCCAAGAGCACTTTAGCTGTGAATTGGCATTACTGGGAATCAAACTGGGGACCCTCCGGTTGCCTACGACTGCCCCAAAAATTTGTCCAATTTAGCCATGAAACCTCCCGCACTAAAATGACAGGTGTTTCAGTTTCATTGTCTAACCCCTGTACAATTCCTATCAGTAATGTAGAGACTTAAGCAATAAGCTTTCACTGCCTATATATTACAACTTATAGTATTGCTGCAGATTTTTTAACTGCACATTCATAATGCAAATCTCCCATTCCACCACATCCTAAATGTGATCTATAGGTTTGAAATCAGACTGTGGAGGTCATATTTTTTGTGTTTGTATGCAGTGTAAGAGACTAATTTGAGATCATTTGCACTCTGGTGCATTAAGGTCAGGTATTTTATTTGGCCATTCCAAAACCTTTACATTCATTTATTTAACAATTCTTTGGTAGAATGAATTAACTGGCTGACAAAAGCCGATGGATGCACTGACTCAAATGCATCCAACATTTGAACGAATTATATTTATATTTTAAAGGATGTCCTGTGCTACACAATTTCACCAAATTGTATAGCATTTAGCTTTTGCAAGGAAACAAACTTGTTTTAATGTTACAAGTTTTAATGAAAATATTCAGCAAACAATACAAAAAACACAATCCATAAATCTTTAAAGGCAAAAACAAATTCTAGAAATTGTACAGTGAAAATACTTATGCTATTCTTTTTTATATTATATTTATTTTTCTGTTTAAATCTACTAGGCTGTGTACAGAACCTTGGCAGACATTGTTGTTATTTAAAATCCTTTATAAATAAAGTTGCATTGGATTGGATTGGAAAATTATTGGGAAACAAGGTATTCATGGGTGTACTTCCACTACTGAAGTGACATTAGGCTTAGGTAGAGAACGCAACTTAAAAACCATGGATGGTGTCTCCTTGGCCATGGAATGCAGACTGTTGAGATACATCAGTAAGAATGCATCCAACCTGTGATTGAAGCCATTTCTATGGAACGTTTCAGTGAATGTTTGAATGTTTGCACAAAGCGTTCCGCAAAGCCATTTATAGACTTATGTTGTTTCTTATGAATGTTTCAAACTCGCTTGAAGTGAACTCTGGCCCGTTATTACTAACCAAGACTTCACAGAGCCCATAGCGACTAAACAACCCTCTCAGCAACTGAAATGTTTTTGGAACTGTGGTTGAACTCATGAGGTGCACTTCCAGCCATTTGAGTGTGCGTCTATAACTACCATGAACATATGGCCTTGGAATGAGCCAGAAAAATCAACATAGATCCTCTGCCATGAATGGAGAGGTGATGGTCCTGGAGCTTTCTGTGTTAGCTGACAAGATTACTCAACTTGAGCATTGATTCATAGCCACCACATGTAACTGGAAGCGAAAGCCTTCATTTTAACAACACAAGGATGTCCTGTGTGTAGCTCCGACAACACTCTGGGCCTCAGTTTTGAGAGAATAATGACATGGGTACCCCACCCTTGCTGAAGTGTCAGTTCCTCCTTTCTGTTGATGAATAGTGCTAGTGTGCTATCTATATCATGGGCCTGTAGTAAATTAACTGTGGATACCATTTCAACTACCTGGGCAGGAACACAATCTATAATGCTTGACAATAGATACTATTGCTTTGCTAGGACAATTCTGGTCAGTGGACAATGGTCTGTAAAGAGTGTAAATTTCCTGCCATACAGGTAGTGGTGGAATTTACAATCTCTCATATGGCTCAGTTCTTTTTTAAAAACCTCACTGTGTCTTTGTAGCACTCCCTCCAGCAACACCTCTTGGATCGTCTTAATGTCCCGCCAGTCAATCTATATTTTTCACAGCTGGGTAAAGTCCCTTTGACGACACATAGTGGCAAATTAGCCCTTTGCTTATTTATTTTTACAGAAACCATGATGAACCCCTCTGGTAAAATGATCTCACCAGTGTATGTCTTATGTGTATGTCAGCATTATACTGAACATTATAATAACAAGTGGCAAAGCTGCGCATCATAAAATTCTCTTGAAATCAGACTAACTGCTCCACCTGTGTCTAATTCCATTTCAATCAGCTTCCCTTACATTTTTGGTTTAAAACATATCTTTAACAAATTTGCCTTCTGAGCCACAATATGTCCGTCAAGCTACCATCACTACTGGACCCCTCTTGTGCCTCTATGTGGTGCACTCTGTTCTTATTTTTGACACTAGTTTTTACCGTCTTTCCATTATTTTCAGTCTCTTTGCTCCTGCAGACTTTTGATATGTGACCTTTTTTACCACAACGATGGCATTTCAGTTCCTTGTAATAACAATCTGCTTCTATATGATTGGTTTTTGCCACAGCACATACACTTTCTGCATTGCTGACTATTCACGAACAATGCATGCACCTTTAGCGACTTGCTCAGCTGATACGTCTCTCTTGCTACAGTCTCTATTGACACAGCTATCTGTATCGCCTTCTGGAAAGTGAGCATCTCTTCGGTCAGCAATCTTTTCTGTATAGCCTCTGAGTTCAGTGCACAAACGAGCTGTCTCTCAATGCATCCTAAAAATGTGTGCCAAAATTGAGGTTTTGAAAGTTTCTTGATCACTGCAAAGTACTGTGTCACAGATTGCCCCTCATGTTTGTTTCGTTTATGAAAACAAAATCTCTCCATGATTTGGGAGAAAAATGTCCACGTAAAACTTGCACAGTGTCTTCGTATGACATTTCCCCTAGTTTATCAAGAGTAACGAGGCTTCGTAAAAGTCCAAATGTAGTAGCACCTATTACACTGAGAAAAACTGTGAATTTTAGTCACTATTAAGAGGTGCTCAAACATCTCCACATATGTTGTTCATTGCTCCACATTCTCATCAAACGCATTTACAGTAAATATACAATGTATCAGTGTCCAGCCATTTTGTGCCATTAGCATTTCTCCTCCTTTTGCTAGGTATGCGTGTCTTGTGTAACTTTTTACAGCGAGTGCACTTTTGTACTCCTCCACTCCACTCAGTATGGTGACAGTGGAAACATATTGGGTAATCTACAGTTCACTTCGTCGCCAATAATGTAATGTTGTGGGTCACTTTAGAAAACATTTTTAATAACCATAGTCGGACACGTTAGCATAGTGCTCGTTTTTACTGCTGTATTCAGACAAGCTTCCTTATTCAATTAGTCAATGTAACAAGAGGCAGCGCAGTGCCAACTAGTGGTGTAAGTGATATACATTTGTATGTTCTCCCGGTATTTGCCTTAGCTTTCTCCAGTACTCTGGTTCTTCCCAGAGTCCAAAGACATGCATGCTAGGTGAATAGGAGACAAAATTTCCCGAACTGAGGGCAAAGGTTGTGTCAGAAAGGGTGTTTTGTAGTAAGGGTACAGTGGTACAGTCAAAGGTAACAACCACGTTCTATGGTTTATGTTATTAGCTTTGTGTACCTCTCATATTTCATGCCAGTATATTAGTTAGTTTGTCGTTTAGTTTTTGTTTAATGTTTCCCAGCACATTTACTGTAAGGTTTTGTTTTCCCATCTTTTGTAGTCATGTCTTTTGTTTGTTATAATAAACTTACAGTTTCTGTAAATCCCCACATTCTGTGCTTCAAGGTTGGCTATCACCCCCTTCACTACATTACCACACGCTCATTCCCCACAGGGGTTACCCATAGCCCAGTAACGCGCACTCTGTCTACCGACTTGAGAGGAGTGTGCGAGAGCTTTAAGGTTAAGGATGGCGCCCGGGGGTGCGTGTTACAACTACTACGACTCGTGTCTCTGTGTTTGCATAAATGTGTGTAATAATAATAATACTAATATTAATAATAATATAAATAATAATAATGATAATAATAATAAATAATTATGAAAAAATTTTAATTATACATGTGCAAGTGTCATGTTTAATTATATTTAACTGTATATATAGTTAGCATAGAGCATAAACCAGGAATTAATCAGGTTATTGAGGTATAGATATACAATGCTAGAAGTAATAACATTCATTATACATTTCAGCATAAATTAAAAAATGCATTAGAAAGACAGACACTAGACAAGGAGAAGCGCGGGAGGCAGTTGCAATGAGCTAGAGGCAATACATGTGAGAATGAAGTGAAGAAATGATCAGAATAATTAGGACAACTAATGCAAAAGACAGCAAGGATCTAAGAAGATGCAAATTAAAAAGAGAATGGTTCAAATCATTTTAGGAAATTACAGAAATGACTAGTTGCAATTAGTGTGTGTTATGGCGGAAAAGATCTGCAGAAATTATAACACATTTCAACTTTCACTTTTTCTCAGGCACAGCGTGATCATATTTAATGATCAAACATGTGAGCTAGTACAAAGGCTCGGATGCAAAAAAAAGCCATTTTTCTAACAGAACAAGTCATTACGCTAGTATATGTACAAGATGTTTCTTCAGTTATAAAAAACGTCATCATGGCAGAATTTACTTTTCTTCCACTACCTAATGTGTACATGTGTACATTGAAAAGACATCCTTGATTATGTGTCAGTGTCATGTCATTTCGAATGCCGTGACTGTTTCGAAATGGTAAGCTGAACAGATGAAATATGTTTCTCTAGTCTCCTTCTCCTGTTTCATGTTTCCTGAAGCTGTCTAGCACCTGATATTCGGGTTTGGATTTAACATAGAACAAAGATAGACATGGTAAATCATTTCTAGGTGCAAGGTAAAATAGTAAAATTAAATACAAACATATTTATTACCAACTTGTCCCGTTCTATCTCTCTCACCTGCTGACCCCTACATTCCCTGCACTCACTCAGGTCCTCCAATGCTGGCCTGCTGGTCATACCTAATTTAGTGTGGCTGTCCCCACTCTGTGGAACTCTCCCCCATCTTCTCTTCGCTCTGTCTCTTAAATTTCACACTTCAAATCTCTATTGAAAACTCAACTCTTCAATTAATTAAGTTTTCTTAACCTTACTGAATTGTATGTAAACGGTTTACTTCAAACAATAAACACATACAATTCAGTTGGGTACTATGCAAGTCGCGATATAAATTGAAATTATTATTATTATTAAAATTGTATTAATATTATTAATATTGTGGCTTGATCAGGTTTGTCATTCTTCTATGGACAATGTTCTGTTCTTTGCTCTTTATGAGGCCCTTTTAAGATGGTCATTACTGGCATTCTGTGGCTAGTTTTCCCCATGCCTTTTGTTTTGTTCACAGTAGTACTTTCTGTTTCTCAGTTTAGAGTTTAAATGAAGCATTGTTTCCCTGTCCTTGGTTTATGGTGTTAGGTTGGCATCAAGGTATGATGCATTGTCAGATGTGGATTATTATCCTTTTGACTCAGAGGATGAAGTCATCATTGTTTGTTTTCCTTACTGTACTAAAGCTTTAAATAATAAATACTAGACATTCTGTTTAAAACTTCCATTATCTAAAGTGGTCAAAACTCACAGACACATCAACATCATCTCCTGAACATCCTGAAAATGTACATAATACCCCAAGTGTCTATGTTGTTTAAAGTAATTCTTCCGTCCTGTGTCTTTCTTGTAATTTTGCTTCCCCTAATTTTGTGCCAAAACCAGATCATGCTTAATTAGCTAATCTTATGATCTGTGAGTGTAGGTGTCAGAAAAGTCAACAGGAGATTACAGCTTTCGGTGAGAACTGATTCTTCTCCTGCATTCAGACACCATGCAGCTGAAATTTAATACATTTTTAGTCTGGACTACTTAATTATGGCTAAGACATAATTAGGGCATTGCTTGAAAAATAAGCAAGTAGGGAGAGAAGTTCTTCGTATATCCTACCTGTAAGTTGAGGAGGAATTACAGGTATATAGTATTTAAGACGACAAATACTGTTGATAAGGATTTATAAATATCATATAACTATAAATATTATATAACTGTCCAATATAATAACAGTATAACTAATATTCTAAACTCCCTTGCCCCAGTGAAAATACGCTCTGTTTCCTTTTCTCATTCTGCCCCTATTGTACTCCTTAACTCCGGCTAATGAAAGCTAAAGCTCATCAACTTGAGCAGCTCTGCTTCTATAGAAAATCTGGTCTTACCACCCACAAATAAATGCACAAAACTCACTTACTACATTATAAGAATGCTAAATCGTTATACTACTCTGGTCTAATCGGTTTTAATGAAGGTGACACTAAAACACTTTACTTTAGTGAACAAATCTTAATAACTCACAACCTCCCTACCTTTCCAATGTTATACAACAGACACCTGTAATTCTCTTATGATGGATGTTCTTTAGTGAAAAAAAAATCTAAAATCCACCGAAGCATCTGTCTTAACCCTCTGCCTCTCTCCTTCTCTGTACCTCTCTCACATAGTCAGTCTCTCTCCTGTTTTCAACTCCCAGATTCATATACCATTTCTGATCTTATTAGAAAATTGAAGCTTTCCTTATGTCAGCTTGATTCTTTCCGTACAGTTCTAGTTAATTCCCGTCTCGCCTCTTTGCTCCCCCTCATAACTGCCACTATTCATTCCTCACTTACAAGTGGAATTGTTATTACCCTCTTTAAAACAGCTGCCATTACTCCTATATTGAAAAAAAACTAGATTATATCACAATAACCTTAATAACCACCACCCCATTCCTAACTTTTTTCTATTTCCAAAATACTTGAAAAAGTTAATGCCTCCTAACTCCATACCTATTTATCTCAAAATTGGCCTATATGAACAATTCTAGTCTAGTTGTAGCCCCCTCCACAACACAGAAACTGCTCTTATTAAGCTCAGTAATGACCTTCTTATGGCGGTTGATACTAGTTTATTTTCTATTCTCACTTCTCTTCTAGATCTGAGCACAGCCTTTGACACTATTTTTCATACTATCCCTTTTAATAGGCATTAACTATATCATACTTGACTGGTTTTATTTATACTTCTAAGGCTGCACTCAGTTCATCCAACTCAAGTCATTCAGGTAACACTCTTTCCCTGTTTCTTCTGATGTTCCCCAGGGTTCTGTACTGGGGCCCCTCCTTTTCATCATTTACCTTCTGCCCCTTGGCAATATCTTTCACATATTTAACATTGATTTCCACTGCTATGCAGATAATACCCAGCTGTACCTATCTAGTAAACCAAGCACACTATTTCCACCCTCATCCCTTTCAAACTGTCTATCTGAAATAAAAACCTGGTTTATCTCAAATTTCCTAAAAATTAATAGCAATAAAACTGAAATACTGCTCTGCGGTTCAAAATCCACACTATCTAAAGTTGACATTTTCTCAATCCCAATTGACAGCTCATTATTCTCCCTCTCATCTCATGTTAGGAGTCTGGGTGTCATCTTAGATAGCTCCTTATCTTTTCACTCTCATATCAGTAATATAACCCGGTTTGCATATTTTTATCTCCGCAAAATAAATCGTCTACGTCCTTTCCTCACCCCCCACTCTGCATCTATTCCTGTTCACAGCCTTGTTACTTCCCGCATTGACTACTGCAATTCTTCCCTTTCTGGCCTCCCTCTTAAATTCCTCCATAAGTTTCAGCTGGCTCAATATGCAGCTGCTCGTATAACTTCTAGAACTACTTCATTTCATCAAATCCTTTAACAACTCTACTGGCTTCCTCTCATCTTCAAAATCCTCTCTATACATTTAAGGCCATACATACATCTTGCCCCCCATACCTGTAAAATCTTCTAAATACTGCCTCTTCTTCCCGCTCACTCAGATCCTTCTCTTCCACTTATCTCCCTGTGCCTCATGCTTGTTTGAGTATCATGGGGAGCAGAGTCTTCAGCCGCTCTGCTCCCAAACTCTGCAACTCCCTCCAACTAGACATCCGTAGCCTCAACTTACCTTTCAGCCTCAGCTTACCTTTGTTTTGCAATGTAGGAGTAGGTAGCACACTGTATTTCTATTATTTTATGTTCTGCTTTATGCTAATTTTAGATTTCATGTCTTTTCGACATGCATTCTGACACTTTGATTCGTTTGATAAAATTGTCTTCCTTATTTTTAAGCTGAAAATTCTAGGATTCCAAAATTATGAATATATTAATATATTTTTCATGTTGTCGCCAAAATTCAGTAGTTTATTTTTACAGTATGTAGTTTCCAAAAGACAATGTTATTTGAGTTACAGTTGTCTTCCTGTCCTCCCATTGTCCTCGGACCTCTCACCTCAACAAGATATATCTATCCACACAGCTGCCGCTCAATAGATATATCCTTTTTTTCATTCTTCCTAAACCCTATTAATGGTTGTGCATGTAAATCCAGTATATCAACAGATTCTGAAATACTCAGATCAGCCTGTCTGGCACCAACAAACATGCCACGTTCAGAGTCACTTAAATAACCTGTCCTTCCTGGTTGCACTTCAGCAAATTGTGTTGTCCATCAGTCCATGCCTAAATGCACTGAGTTGTGGCCATGTGATTGGCTGATTAGATATTTGTGTTTTCAAGGAATTGCACCTGATAAAGTGGCCAGAGAGTGCATAATCCTTCAATAACCTTTACTCTTATCTAAATCATTTTTTCACTGTATTACCCAAATCATCATAGTTTAATAATCTTATGGGTCAATAGCATATAACTATTAACATTTAAACCCTCACTCCTTCATGCACACACTTTCTCACACCTGCACACTTCAAATAGCCACTGGACAAAAATTGTTTAAAAAATTAATAATAATTCATTATTACATACATATGTAATAACCTATTGCTTTTCTTTTTGTGGTTTTAATCCTATAAGAACATTCACCCCATAGTAAGTACACCATTGATGTCCCCTTGACAAATTGGAATTGATTTGCGGCTGGGGAATTGCTGGTGTCGCGATCTTGCACTACTGAAACACCTTGCAGCCATTAGCATTCTGAGTGGTCTCGCCTAGGTGGTGTGATTTTCACACCATGAATAAAATCAATTGCTATTTATCTTCACCAATTATTTTCTACTGAAATATACAGGGTTATCGTTTTAATAGGATAACAGTAATACAGTAAAATGTCCAGCAAGCGAAATGGTAAACAACCATATCAAGTGTTTTAGAAGTGGGAACTGTGATCTGTGCACTCTTTGGAGCTTAGATAGCTGTCCCTGGATATTGTGTAGGCATAGACAACGGGGCTTGTGTTTCAATAACCAAAATGTATAACCATATCTAACTTTATGCATTGCATAAACATGTTTAAATGCAAGTGCAGGTTTTGAGGATGCAACTGCAGAGTTTTAACTGTGAGAACATAAATACACAGGTTTAAATAAGCTCGAGACTCACGAGACTGTGTCTGAGAGTGAGACTTATATGGAAGCAGCGTCCTTTTTAAACCTAGGTCTTGGAGCAGGAACATTTCACAGGTGGGATCTTTAGTGCAAAACAAGGTGGGTGACTTCTGGAAAGGAGCAGGAAAGCAGGTAGAGCAATGTCCTTAACAGAGCAGTAAGGCAGATCGACATCGCCATCCTGAATTCTAAAGCTTGGGAGACATGCAGAATGGAGCTAATCAGCATAGTGACCACCACCTTTGAGTTCTCTGCTCTGCTATATTCATGTTGTAGCATAGTACCCTACAAAAATACAGGCTGAGTTTGATAACCCCAACCTGAAAGACACAAAGTACTTAACCAAAACAGCATCAGTTCATAACCATTACCAAAACAACCCATATTCCGGTAAATGAGGATGGTAGAAACTAAGGGGCCCCAAGATATAGTCACAAAATGTGTGTCCAAAACAGGGTTGTAATGATGTCATTCACACTATTTTTTAAAGGATTCATTATTTAAAACAACACAATTGGATGATTTGTCTTACATCTGATCCCCTTAGCCACGTGTAAAGCATTGTAAAATCCTTATGATGTACAAACAATTCTGACTGCATTACAATAATTGAATTCTGTATTCATGCCCATGGTTTTACACAAATTAAAACAATAAAGCCGTCACACTTCATCTCCACGCTACAGTGCGTGGTAGCATAAACTGTTGATTGTAGCTATTATTAATAAAACATTTAATGATTTATTAAGGCAATAAGCCACACAAGGGTATGATTTACTCTGTGTTGCGTCATGCCTAACAACACCCTTAGGTACCTATGATAAAAGCACAGTGAGGCATGCAGTCTCTTGAGCTAAGTGCTTTCTTATAGGAAAAATTTCAGTCATGTGTGTAATAAAGTCATTACAGTCAGCAAGTGAGTGACACATTTGTCAGTCGCAGTTCAGCATAAAAATAGAGAAAAATATATAGTTTTTAATTTGGGAATACAAAAATTCTTGACAAACTATTTAAAAAGCAGGGAAATTATGTCGAAAAAGCATGAATTTGTGCTCTGTGAGATTTGGATAAGCTGAGTAAGCATCCCAATATTTTGCTAGTTGTTGCAAACATTGTTGTTTTTCCAGCCGCGCACTATACAAACTCAGCTATCCAGGCTACATTTTTGATTATAGAGTAAAATACTGTACATTCTACAGCCAGAGTTTAGATAATACTGTATATGATTCACCCTTGTACTTAATAAATGTAGTTTATTGATTATGACATGGTTGATGGATTCACAATTCAGAAAAGCTTGCATATATTAACATCAAGTAAGGACATGCCCTGTGTTAATTGTGGTGCTTTCGAGGTGTTTAAAAGTGCATTAAATGTATGATTGATAACTATCATAATGGCTTGTACAGAAAGGCAGTACATCAAGTGTAAACAAAGAAAAAAAAACTGTGTGTGTGTGTGTTTTCTATGAGGGATTTGTGGCTGTAAGTATATTGCAGAACATACCGTATGAACGATTGTGCTACTGTATCGTGTATTTATGTGTACATGTGGGTAATATTGTGGTTTCCGATGGGGGGTATGTGTCAGCAAAATTATGCTGGGTCATCAAGTATCAACAAATTGTTATACAAATTTTTGTGTGTTTGTGTGTGTGTGTGTGTGTGTGTTTTTACAAAAGTATAGTCTTTCTTTCTCTGCGACCAAGCATCAAGTTTGAAAGCATAAACCACAAATGAACACTGCAATGTATCACATGTCAGCATGAACCATATTATCTTTGAGTGTTTGCGTGTGTGTGTTTGTGTGTGTATACACATGCAAGGATCCTATTTTCCTCTTCATTCTGAACGGAATTGCAACACCTGCTACTACTGATGCAACTGATGTGGTGTATGTGTGTGAAAAAATAAAAGGTCTTAGAGACTTATATGGGAATGTCAGCTGCCAATCTCTCAATCATAACCTCCTGAAATAAATTTTTAATGTTTGATGCGTGCACACACACACAATAACATACACTCACTGGCCACTTTATTAGATACTAGGCTGGTCCTTCTTCAATTCAATTTTTTTTATGAAGTAGCTTTACAGATACATTTTATCCCAGATGAGCAAGCCGGTGGTGATTATGGCAAGGAAAAAACTCATGAGGAAGAAACCTTGAAAGGGACCAGACTCATAAGGGAATCCATCCTCATTTGGGTCATAGAACATAATATAAATACATCACTTACAATAATAATATATAAAATTTAAAAATAATAATAACGAAAGTGAATAGGCAGTCAGAGGGAATCCGGCAGGCACAGGTTGGCTGACATATCCTGGTGCTTCCGCCGTATTGGGTGTAGCTCGTTCAAAAGATAAAAAGGATAGAAAAGAGTGAAGAGAGATAGGGAAAGAGAATAAAGAGAGTTAGATACGATCCAATATCTAATCTAAATCCAAAGGCTGTGCTGAGAGCAAGAAAAAACTCTGGCAGACTAGCGCTATGACAGCATAACTACAGGGTAGAACCAGAAGGTGACACAGACA
>JAOUQT010000007.1:10721197-10732351 GCA_025769995.1 Xyliphius kryptos | reverse complement strand
CGATCGTGCCGTCTCTCGGGACGTGTGTTCACGTCTGAATGATAAACTGATGTGTGTGTGTGTGTGTGTGTGTGTGTGTGTGTGTGTGTGTGTGTGTGTGTGTGTGTGTGTGTGTGCAGGAGCTGGCGTTTCAGCAGGTGTGGAGCGGCTCTCATAGGAACCTGCACTGCACCTTCACCCTGGAGCGTTTTAGCATCGTTACCATGGAGTTAAACTGTAAGCTGTGTGTTCGCCAGGTGGAGGGAGAGGGTCAGATCTTCCAGCTGGACACCACCCTGTCTGAGGTGAGCACACACACACACACCTCACCACATACACCCTTCACAGAGCAGGTGGTATTTTGGTTCTCAGCAGTACGTTGATGCTGATTGGGTGGTGATGTCAGAGTGCAAACACGACAGGCGAGTCAGTTAGTGCCCTTTGTTTAGGCTCCGCCTCCTATTTACAAACCATTGAATGATCAACATTAAACTAATAATAAGTCATTAGTTGTCAGACTGGACCTCCAGTGGACTTCCACTGGATCCTCATTGCATCAACCCCGGACCACCACTGATGTAATGACTTTGTGCCCCGCTGCAAATCCTTATACTCAACACATCAGTGGATTTCGGTGGAGCTCCTCTTCTCTGGTGTGTTCAGTTATTGGATGCTCGCGTGGCTTTCTCGCTGCTCGCTCCCTCAGTTAACCTGATTACAGAGCCACCTTTTCCCAGAACTGGAAATCAGGCGAAGGTTAATCAGCTACTGACCCTTCCGCCTGCGTGCGCCGAAGGGGAGCTCGACCGCCCGTGTGACGGAATGACTGGGCTACCTGGACGATTTCCCTCCTCTTGCTACGAAGCGAATTACACACTTTTTTGACAGTTCCTCGCCATCACCTCCTCTGCTGACCGCCCGTGATGGCAGACCATCCAATTTCACCGTGCCGCTCTCGCTCTCAGTCACTCCTGTTTGCTCCCGAGAGGAAGTGAAGTGAGCGGCTGGGAGCTCAGTTAATTGTCATTAGGCTCCGCGAGCTGGAGATTTCCGATTCTGGAGTGGTGTCGACTCCACGGGGCATTCTGCAGTCTGCTCGAGGGTTTTTTTTTAAGCTATCCAACCTGCTGTGGAAAAAAAGAGCCTGTTCTGCTCTTAAATATTCGACAAACAGGAGTCTTTGGGGATTCATGATTAATTCATAACGTAATCTTGTCCGCGGATGAGTTATGCAAATTACAAAAGATTTCCGTTCGGCCTCTTTGTTTTTTCGCGTACGTCTTATTAAATATTTCTGTCAAGATGACGTCCCTTTAGGGTATAATCAGAAATTTCGAAGATTGCTGTGGCATGTATTCACAATCAGCCGGATCACATCGTTACACACGCAGGGTTAAGAACCATGTGGAAGCTTTTAAAGAAAATGTCTAATGAATTAATCAGAGCGAGCACGTGAACTGGGTTTGCGAAACTGAGGTATGTAGAGGTGTGCTGTCCGTCAGAAGACAGTAGGCCCAGTCTACAGAAAAAACACCATGAGCGCCGCACAGGACCTGCGATATAAACTATAGCTGAATGGATCAGACACAGCAGTGCTGCTGATGGATCTGGAAACTTTTTTTTTCTCAGATCCAGTAAGGGCGGCACGGTGGTTTAGTATGTTCAACTCTCCCCATTGTGTGCCCCAAGCCTGGTAGAGGGCTGTGTCCGGAAGGGCAACCGGCGTAGAAACAAGGCCATTGTGAAGGGTTAAAAGCTAAATAAAGAAGATGGAGCTAAAAGTAAAGTATTTACATTTACATCTCAAGGGAAACTTAATGGAGGCAATAAGACATGTCCACCACCCAAGAAACGCTGCTCTAAACGTCCTTAGTGCTGACAGGATGCAGTAATTAATGCACCATGTCAAGGTCACTGCAACTGACAATCATCCACCACCTAAATAACCAAATAACACCTGCTCTGTGATCACATACTGTAATTGTACAACTATGAGGTCCTTCTGTGCAGAAATAGAACTGATAACATTAAATATGACCGTACGTTTTCACGGATACGAGGAGAATTGGATGTTCTAAATTGCCCCCATAGAGTGTGTATAAGTGTGAATGTTTAGTACATACGCACTCAAAGGCTATTACTTTATTAGTTAAACATTAAAATACGTGGCTTTGGCATGCAGTGAACTGTATTGATTTGAATCTGTGCATTTGGATGTTTTCGAAATTCCCGTCGACCTCGCGCAGGCCACAAGCCAAAGCTCTGGATGAAAGCCTCAGATCTGTGAGAGGGAAGAACCAGATTAAATACCATATTAATGTAAAGTGCAAAACAGACGGCTCTTAAAGCCTGAGTGTGTTTCTGTTGGATATTAATCCTCCTGCTACAGAAATCAATAACCCGACAAATATTTAAAGTAAATTGATTTGGATTTTAAAGTGAGTCTGTTGCCGTCGGCGCCTTGCAGCGGAGGGGCATCAGACATAACGGGTGACGGGTAACAGGCTGCAGTGATTGACCAATCAGAGCGTTTAATGAGTAAGAAATAATACCCAGGGAGCGGCTCAGTGGCATGTTCGCCTCACAGTGCTGGGGCTTCCGGTTCGAATCCCTATTTGGATGGAGTTTACATGTTCTCCTCGTGTCCATGTGGGTTTCCTCCAGGTTCTCTGGTTTTCTCGCACAGTCAAACATGGATTCAAGGTAAATTGGTTTCTGTAAATTGCCCCATCTAGTCTGAGTGAGTGTGTTTAGAGCTGGATTGGCGCCCCGTGCTGCGTGTATCTGCCCATCGCCCAAAATGTTCTCTAGGAAGCTACAAGCTAAACTGTAGTGTTTGTACAAGGTATATATAACATTGTGGGGACCACTCACTCACACTGTACCATTATGTAATTTTGGGGACTGTACTGAGCTGGTCCTCACAGTGTGTAACGTGAAATCATTTTGTATGGTTAAGATTTGGCTCGCGGGTGGCATGGTGGTGTAGTGGTTACCATGGTTGCCCCTCGGTGCTGGTCAGGCGACGCCTGTCCGGAGTTTGTTCTTCCTGTGTCCGCGTAGGTTTTCTTTGTTTTTCTCCCACAGTCTAAAAACAAGGATTCAAGGTAACTTAGCTAATCTAAATTGCCCTTATACATAGTGTGTGAGAGAGCGAGTGTCTTCCCTGCGCCTGAAACATTCTCCTGTGGTGGGGCATTGGGTGGAGTGTTGTGTTGCATAAACCAATCAGAATTTCAGTGTTTTGATGAACAATTAATAACTTGTGTTTGAAAGTACAGAAGCTGAACTGATTTTGAAAAAACAGTTTGCAGATTATTTTTAGGGCTCCTGCATGACATGTCTGAGCGCGCAGGCGTTAATTAGCGGGCTTTAGACGTTGATAATGAGGTGTAAACCTGCAGACTCCTCGCTGCTCTGCGACGGAGTGATAAAGTAATGAAGGGAGACTGTCTGTTCTCTGAAAGTCAGACTTTAAAACCCTCCTTCTGCCTCCGACAGGATTCTCAGTGCATCGATACGTCTTTGCTGGACCCAGCGAGCAACATCACAGCGCTGGTGGGACCCAACGCCTTTCGCATCCCCCCATCTATCCGCCAGAAGCTGTGTAGCAGCCTGGACGCCCCTCAGACGCGCGGCAATGACTGGAGGATGCTGGCGCACAAACTCAACCTGGACAGGTAGGCTGCAATACATTCGAGTCAGAGAGTAAGACAGAAAGCGAGAGAGAGAGAGGCATTTACTCGCTCAACCTCTGAGGACCCTAAAATGTAAAGGCCTTTAAAGCAACCACATTTGGCTCTTTGGACATGAGATGGAACTCAGAACGTAGCCACTGGCTGGATGAGAAGTGGATGAGATAACTGTGACGCAAGGAACTGGCTGTCTCTCTCTCTCTCTCTCTCTCTGCTCCTGGTTGACAGCTCCTGTGAGGAGTGCAAACTGTGTTTTCAGTTATTGAGTTCACATCTCAGCGGGAGACGCCTTATCTGCGGCAGCAGCAGGAGCCCAGGCCAGCGGCGTGTGTGAGAGAGTGTGCCTGAGTGAGTGAGCGTGCGTGTCTGGAAGGTGTGAATGCCCTCCCTCTCTCCTCCCCTGTTGATCTACCCTTCTTTAACCTCCTGTTTTTTGCTCTTCCGTCTCTATTAATGGCGGAAAACGTGCCCCTGTCAACAGGAAGAAAATCAGAACGACGTCGCTGGATTAAAGAAAGCGAGCGAGTCTTCAGAACAATTGGGACTCAGTGGCTTCTTTAAATTTGAGCAGACGGTTTAAAGGTTCAGGAACCAAACCTGCTGAAGGGCTTAACCTCTCAGCTGTGATTTCCTCTGACTATTAAACCTGCAGTATGGAACTTTGGAAAGTCTGGGATTTGGCGGCCTCTCTGGTAGCAATCAGACATTGCAGGCGTTTAGAGTCAGTAAATCTCAGGATTGAAAGCTTTGCTTTTCAGTTAGTGGTTAGCATGTTCACTTCTTAGTGCTGGGAATTCAGGTTTGAATCCCACTCTAGATGGAGTTTCCATGTTCTCCGGTTTCCTCCCACAGTCCAAAAACATGGATTTAAGGTAAAGCTGCTCCTCTAAATTGTACCCTTAGTCTGTGTGTCCAGAGCCTGGTGGGGGTGGGGGGTGTCAGGAAGGACATGCTGTGTTAAACACTTGACCATGTCTGATATGTGAGTTTAAAAAATGTTGCAAGACGAGGAGTGGCTTAAGATGTCGGTCAATTGTTTGTACAGTTATGTAACTTTAAAATAGCACCTCCAAAAGGATAACCTGTATGCTGCAGGTTATCAATCAGGTATTATGTGATCTGTGTTTGAAGCCTATCCCGCTCATGGTTGTGGCTGAAACCTGTAGATTTTGGTGCACTTGTTGTGCAGCTTCTAATAAAAGAGTAACGTGCTTCACCTCCCGTCCCACAGGTACCTGAACTACTTTGCCACCAAGTCGAGTCCGACCGGCGTGATTTTGGATCTGTGGGAGGCGCAACACTTTCCCGACGGAAACCTGAACCGACTGGCCGCCGTCCTGGAGGAGATGGGTCGCCATGAGAACATTGTACCCATGGCGACTGAGCACTGATGCTGTGTGAGGGATGTTGGGTATGGAACACTGCGAGCAAGACACAGTGGCATTCCCGCCATGCAGGGGGCAGTGTGGCGGCGCGGTCGAGCCGCGAGAGAAACAAAGCCAATTCAGGACCTGTTGTACTTCAAAGTCCGTCTGCACGCTGTACGCGTCCCGGTACAGTCTTTCTTTCTTTGGTCCCTGTTAAAGTTCATTTTTTACTATTTGTCCAATCAGTTTCTTAGGAAACGCGGGACTTCTGCTGTCCAGATATTGGACCTCGTCCACTTTTTATCTGACGTCTAAGATAATCAGTGATGGGCAAGAGGGTGTATATATGGGGGTGTGAGTGGTGTGAGTTAAAGCCCGATATAAGAGAACTTAAAAGCCCCCCTTGCATTAAAACCCCTCGAGTGCCATTTACCTGTCAGTCCTTACACATTCCCACTCAAATAAACCTAATGTTAATCAAATGCCCCCTTTGTGACGGTATATTTAATATTTATACTCACTCTTATTTCCTCCGCAGCCGGCCTCCCATTCCGCGTTCCCCACCTCCTTCCACCTTCCTTTAAAACAGAGAAAAAAAAACTAAAAAAAAAAAGGTTGCTCCTGTATTGTCTAGCGTTATATTCTTTTACAGTGCCACCCAGTGGACATTTCAACTAATTGCAATTCTTATTTTGATTTCTTCCAAAATTATGCAGCATGTAAATAAGGCCATTGTACATGTAAAGCTTGACTGTGTTATTGTTGGGCTGTTTTTTATGCTTTTGTTTGCATTGTGCTCCATATTTACGCGCAAATCCAACACTTGAAAGGATGAAGAGACATCATTTCAAACAAGGTCGTTCTGGGAAAGGGGAGGGGGGAGTTCAGGAGCATTACCTCTGTTATTGGACCTGTGGTTTACTCTGCTGGGAGAATCTGACCTTCATGCTGGAATTTGGGGAGCAAGAGAAAAAAAACTAACACACTCCCTACAGATTCACCCACCAGCTTTCTCCAAATCCACCTTCTGCTGATTTAAAGGGCACAGCAGAACACCTTCATGAGGTGTAGAATAATATCACACTAAACAGTACCTCAAAGCGATATGCCACCTGCCGTAACCATGGCAACCGGGGTTAAGTTTAGCCATCTTTCCCAAGCGTTCAGCTTCGAACATTAAGATGGAGTTGTTTAGTTTATATAAAAATACTCAAGAATCGCAGGGAAAAGTAAAGGTTATTGTGGAGAGGAGATTGCAGAAAATCAATTAAATACGGCTTAAGAATTATAAAACTGTTTCCAAGCAGAGGCACCGGCTAGGTTTCAACTTTATCGCACGTAAAGGATGTCAAATTAAAGGTCACTTGGACTTTTACATGTGTACAGTGGTGTTTGCCCCTTCATCATTTCCTGTTTTTTTGCAGGTTGTTAAACGTGAGTGTTTTGAAACATCAAACCAATTTAAATAGAAGTCAAAGACAACAAGTAAACACATAATGCAATTTGTAAATGAAGGTGTATAATATTAAGGGAGGAAAAAGTGATTAAAACATAACTGCGGTTTACCTCAATCAAGACATCACTTAAATAGAACCTGCCTGACAAAGTGAAGTCCACCAAAAGAATAAGTTACACAGCATGCTGAGATCTATCAGTCTGGAAAGGGTTCTAAAGCCATTTCTAAGCTTTGGGAATCCAGTGAACCACAGACAACCATTATCCACAAATGGCAAAAACGTGGAACAGTGGTGAACCTTTACAGGAGTGGCCAGCCGTCCAAAATTACCACAAGAGCGACGACTCATCTAAGAGGTTACAAAAGACTCCAGGCCTCACCTGCCTGACCTTAACTGAGGGTTCATGCCTCCACCATCAGAAAGAGACCGGGCAAAAATGTCCTGCATGCCAGAGTTCCTAGAAGAAGATCACTGCTGTGCAAAAGGAACATTAAAGAAAGTCTCAGTATTTCCAAAACACATCCAATGAGACAAAAGTTGAACTCTTTGGAAGGTGTGTGTCCCATTACATCAGGCGAAAAAGAACATTATACCAACAGTAAACTACGGTGGTGGTAGTGTGATGATCTGGGGCTGTGATAAATGAAACTATGAATTCTGCTGTCAACCAAAAGATCCTGAAGGAGAACGTCCGACCATCTGTTCTGGACCTCAAGCTAAAACAAACCTAAGTTCTGCAGCAGGACAAAAAACAAACCAATGCAAAACCCACCAGCAAGTCCACCTCTGAATGGCTAAAGGAATACAAAATAAAGACACTGAAGTGGCCTAGTCAAAGTCCTGACCTTAAAAAGGCTGTTCATGCTGGAAAACCCTCTAAAGAAAATGAATTACAACAATTCTGCAAAGATAAGATGGACAAAGTTCCTCCAGAACTCTGTAAGAGACTCATTGCAAGTTATCACCAACAATTGGTTGCGGTGGCAATCACTTTTTCACACTGGGCCATGTAGGTTTGGATCTTTTTTTCTCCCTTAATAATAAACACCTTCATTTACAAATTACATTTTGTGTTGTCTTTGATGTTCCGAAACATTTAAGAGTGACAAACCTGCAAAACAACAGGAAATGAGGAAGGGGGCCATCACTTAACACCACTGTATATATTTTAAAGCAATAAGGCACGAGAGGTTGTGCATTTAATGTGAATGAAACACGGGAAAGGGGTGTTACTTGGCACGACGCGCTGGAGTACAGGTACACCTCTTTCTCGTGGTGTATTCACAATAATGCTCAACCTCGAGTATCTTAGTACTTTAATAAAACAGTTACCAACACACCATAATCAAAGTTTGATTCAGAAATGCATCGACTGAACGCAGAATCGCTAATAAACTCGCCTTTTGTGACATCAGCCAGTCTATTTTTCAAAATGAACCCTGACCGCAAGAAAAAAGATTTCTGGTTTCTATAACAACCCAATAATCAAATCAAAGCTAGTGGTCAAATTACAGAATGCAGTTCATGATAAACTTCAGGAAAAGTTTTTAAATCACGTGTTTTACGCCAATGCCATTCCTGACACTACCCTCACTCTCTCCCGGGCGTGGAACACACGTATGGGGACGATTTAGAGCCGCTGAATCACTTTAAATCCATGTTTTTGGACTGTGGGAAGAAAAATATGCCATTAATAATCCAAATATAGTTTGACAGGAAGGTACAATCGAATCATTTTTATCGGTTCGCCAGACGTTACGCTGTATGTTACGTTAGACGTTAAAGTCTAAACTTAGGAATCGTAGCTCTAATGCACGCCGTGCACGCAGGCCACAGTGATGTGGACTAACTGCTGAGGTGGCATATCATTCTGATGTACCTCCAACACAGGGTCAACAGGGTTGGACCTCCAGAGACCGTGGGTCTTGTGATTTACAAAAGGCCCCACGTGGCCTGTTTAATAGAGCTAGGGTTGGTGAGCGAGCGAGCATGCAACTGCATGTCGTTCCTGCCGGACCGTTCGACAGATCAGCTCTCCGTCTCGGCGTCTTGCCTCTCATGCGTTTCATTTCACTTTTCTTTGACTATTGTACAAGATGTCCAGATTTGGAAAGCTGTCTATGCAACTCCTGCATTCTTTTTTTTTCTAGAACTAACTCTACATGCATTACAAAAATAACATAAAATAAAAAACGGCACTAGCAGCTGAACTCCACGGCTCCATGGCTTTGGATCTTATATTTATAGTGAGGATGTTACTTATTCTTTTATGGCACGTTCATGATGTAATTTCCAAAAGCTTGCATCTCCTCTGTGAAACTTCTGTACAAAATGTAAGAAAGAATTTTTAAACAGGTAATAAATTATATTTATATGCAACACTGAACTCACGTCTGGGCGCCTCTGTGTGTTATTTCCGCTCCTGTAAACTCAGGTTCACCTCTTTACGTCCTGCATTTATTGTTTGTTACGTTGCATGGAAGAGCAGTCAACTTCTTGTTCTTCATTATCTTCTTCGTCTTATTATCATTCTCGCACAAATTTTCTATGACTTTCTCGTCCCGCAGCTTTTATCGTAGAGCTTTAAAATTTGGCAGGTTCGTAGTACCCATAGTGACTTAGGTTGCTTGTGCTTTTTTTCCCATAGGAATCCATTGAAAATGTTTGGTGAGCTTTTCTTGTATTTCAGACAAGTTTTCAGCTTTTTCCTTCTTTCTTTGGTGTTTGTTCTTCAGTCAGGGTCATGCTGCTTAGCCTTTGGTACTATTCAGCAGTTTGGCATGTTCTCCACCTCAGTATGATTAGCATTTTAGCTTTGATATTGTGTTGTTTTTTATTTTTGGGGGGGGGAGTGGTGTTTTCAAGTCAGGCTTTTCTTTCTTGGTTATGTTCTCCAAATAAGCATTATTAGCATTTTAGCCTTTTTTGTTTTTAAGTCCATTAGGCAGTTTGGCATAATCTCCACATTAGCATGATTCACATTTTAGCTTTGTTAATGTTTTTTTTGTTTTGTTTTTTGTTCTTTAGTGATGTTTTTCTTTTTTGGTCATCCACTTTTTCCATTTCGCAGTTTGGCATGTTACCCTTTTTTGTTATCCCCTATACCATTTAGCAGATTGACGTAAGGCTATAGTAATGCTTTCTTTTGAGCAAAAACGTAAGTCTAAAGTAAGTTGTTTTTTTTTTTAGCAGAAGCGTTAGGCTATTGTAAGGTGTTTTTTTTTTTTTAGCAAAAACAAGTATATAGAAAGGCGTTTTTTTTTTTAACAAAAACGTAAGTATATAGTTAGGCGTTTTTTTTTAAGCAAAGACATGGCTATGGTAGGCCTTATTTTTGAGCAAAAACGTGAGTCTTTAATAAGGCGTTTTTAAAAAATGACCTATGTTTTTTCGCCAAAAAACGCCTAACTAAAGCCTTACGTTTTTGTTCAAAAGAGTAACTTACGTTTTTTACAAAAAAAAATGACTTAAGTTTTTCGCAAAAAGACGCCTTACTATAGCCTTACGTTTTCGCTTAAAAAAGTGATTAACGATTTTCGCCAAAAAACGCCTTACTATAGCCTTACAATTTTGCTAAAAAAATGACAAGTTTTTCGCCAAAAAACGCCTTACGTTTTCGCTTAAAAAGTGATTGACGTTTTACGCCAAAAAGACGCCTTACTATAGTCTTACGTTTCAAGGCTATAGTAAGGCGTTTTTTGGCGAAAAAGTGACTTACTATAGCCTTTTGTTTTTAGTCAAAAAACGCCTTACTATAGCCTTACGTTTTTCGCTAAAAAACGCCTTACTATATAGCCTTACGTTTTCGCTTAAAAAGTGATTTTTGTTTTTCGCCACAAAACGCCTTACTACGTTTTTGCTAAAAAAAATGACTTAAGTTTTTTGCTAACAAACGCTTTACTACAGCCTTATGTTTTCACTTAAAAAATGATTTACGTTTTTCGCCAAAAGACGCCTTACTATAGCCTTACGTTTTTGCAAAAAAAAATGACTCAAGTTTTTCACCAACAACGTCTTACTATAACCTTACGTTTTTGTTTAAAAAAACGCCTTACTATAGCCTTGAAACGTAAGACTATAGTAAGGCGTTTTTTGGCGAAAAACGTAAATAACTTTTTTGAGCAAAAACGTAAGGCTATAGTAAGACGTTGTTGGTGAAAAACTTGAGTCATTTTTTTTGCAAAAACAAAAGGCTATAGTAAGGTGTCTTTTGGCGAAAAACATAAGTCAGTTTTTTGACTAAAAACGTAAGGCGTTTTTTTGCGAAAAACTTGAGTCATTTTTTTTTTTTAGCAAAAACGTAAGGCGTTTTTTGGCGAAAAACGTAAATCACTTTTTTGAGCAGAAACGTAAGGCTATAGTTAGGCGTTTCTTACTATAGCCTTACGTTTTCCTCAAAAAAGTGTCTAACGTTTTTTTTGCCAAAAAACGCCTTACTATATATAGCCTTACGTTTTTATTCAAAAAAGTGACTCACGCATTTCGCCAAAAAAACGCCTTACTATTGTCTTACGTTTCAAGGCTATAGTAAGGCGTTTTTTGGCGAAAAACGTTAGTCACTTTTTTAAGTAAAAACGTAAGGCTAGAGTAAGGCTTTTCTTGGCGAAAAACGTGAGTCACATTTTTGAGCAAAAACGTAAGGCTATAGTAAGGCGT
>JAOUQT010000007.1:10706394-10716802 GCA_025769995.1 Xyliphius kryptos | reverse complement strand
GCTGAGGGAGGAGCTGACTGGGATTTCGTTCCTGCTGCTTCAGGAACGCCGTCGTAATGATTCTGTCTCACAGACTGTCACATCAAGTTTCGTACAGCTGGAATAATGACCCATTTCTGCATCATGATGTTTATGGGATGGTATTTAACATGTAGAGTCAGGCTGTATTTCCACTTTGTGATGGCACACTGAGAAAAAACTACTTCCACACATATATACTGTTAATGCTCTGAGTCAGAGGGGTAGCTTTGTGTCACAAACACGAACATCTATAGAGAACTATACAGAATACACATGCACACCATTAAAGAACACACACATCGACACACAGCAATAGAAAAACCCATACACTCCTATAGAAAACACACATATGCGAGAACACAACTATACATGCACACACGTTTAAAGAGCACACACATTTTCACACATACTCCTATAGAGAACACACCTATACATAATACACATGCACACCTCAATCGAGAACAGACACACACATCCACATTTTAACAAACACCGCTATAGAGGACTGATATATAGATACACACATTTCTATAAGGAGCACACACACACACACATTTACACACACAGACCTACAGAAAACACATGCACATACACCCACAAACACACAACTCTACAGAGAAAACACACACACAAGCCCAGAAAAATACACACACTTTGAACACACACACACACACACACACACACACTACAGTATGCAATAAAAACAGACTGTCTCTTTTGTGCTCACTCTGCTCTCTCTCACCTTATGAACTTCACAGCCAGGCCGAGGTCTGCGATGCAGCAGGTGCCGTTCTTCTTTACCAGGATATTTTTGCTCTTAAGGTCACGGTGCGCGATGGCTGGTTTGCCCTGCGTTCCGAAGATCTCCGTGTGCAGGTGGCAGAGCCCTGAGGCGGCAGAGTAAGCCAGGCGCAGCAGAGCACATGTGTCCAGCGTAGTGGACTTGAGGTAGTCATACAGTGATCCATTCTCATGGTAGTCTGTGATAAGGTAGAGCTGCGTCCACGAGCCAGTGCCCTTTATGTCTGCGGCGATGAATCCTGCGGAGCGAGAGGAGCAAATGAAGCAAAGCCCGTTTATCTGAAATCGAAATGCTACTATAAATAAACCTGAATGAAGTCCTCATTTTATACAAATGGAGTCAGAAAACGGTAAAAAAAAATAATAATAATCGTAATCTTTTACTCATGTTGAATTTTAACACTTGAACTGTTTATTTTAGTAAAGTGTAAAAAATAAAAAAAGAAAGAGGGTTTGTTATCGTGTGAGTTGTGTCTGAGCACTTAGCATTTAGATGTTTATCAAACCAAAACACACATGTTGCTCTGAATGACCCAGTGTGTTTACACTGCAATGGACTGATGACCTGTCCATGGGGTTTCCCTGTCAATGAGTGCTGGGAAAGGTTGTAACACGACTATTAGGGGTTTTAGCAAGTCAAGTCCAACCAAGTCTAAACCCTTAACGCCTGTACAGACACATTAAATCAGAAGGATGCATTTAAAATCAAATGATATAATAAAAACATCTGTATTTGATCAGTGATGAGGCCTTTAATTATCACTGCAGCAGCGGAGGGACGGTCTGTGTTACACACAGCTTGTATGCATTTGAATCTTTACCCAGTATATTCTCATGTCTCATCAGGACGGTCTGGTAGATCTCGGTCTCTCTGAACCAGCTGGCCTCCTCCGTGGTGAAAAAGACCTTGACGGCCACCCTCTCGCCCCTCCAGCGGCCCATCCACACCTCGCCATAGCGACCCTTTCCGATCTGCTTCACCATCTGGATCTGCTTAGCAATTGTGCGTTGCACCTGTAGAGTTGAGGACTGTGTGAGTCTTACAGGTGACGGGTTACAGGGTCGTTATTCAGATTGCTTTTCAGAACGGTTCTATAACCTGTTGCTGACAAGTCTGTATACTTAACACACTAGTTACCCGTCAGTGCCTCGGAAATGTTTCAGTGTGTCGGACACGGCTGTAAATGTTTTACATGTGAACAAAAGTTTTGGGATGCACCACTGAATGCAGGGGGCTTGATTCAGTTCCGTTACCATGGGTGGATAGAACCAAGTATGTCACAATGCATTCTGGACAGCGATGGGATTTCAGCTTTGTGGGAAAAGAAACTCTTTTTGTAATATTATCTTTGTATACAAGAAAACATTATAAGTAAATGTTCCTGTTTTATCCTCTACAGATAAACAAATCAATAAGCAAACGAGGGCAGAAGGCACAAAAAGCATTTCTGTAGCTCTTCTTTATGTTTGAATCAATAATTTGCTGTAAAGACATTAAATGCCTTATATTTTGCATTATATTTGAGGTTTAGGCTCTTTATTTAAAGCAGTTATGCATTTTGTATTGAAGTCAAAACCCTGACCCCAATTAAATTAAAGCAGTGGTCTGCAAACTAATTTTGAATCCTGAGCTTCAGTTACTTTTAAGCACTTCATAATCACTCTGCATCACATCTTTAAAGAAATCTTAACATTAAACTTCAGTAAACCATCAGGACAAAGAGCTAATTATCACAATGTAATGGGTTTCAGAAACTGAAATGACAATTATAATAATAGCATAAATAAAAAAAAAAAGTAACATTAAGTTTATCATATAAAGTTTTTGTTTTTTTCTGTTTGATAATTAACTTTACATTAAACACCTTTTGTGACACGGTAATAAATGATCGAACCGCTGCAATTCCTATCTCTTACCAGCAGAGGGAGGCCTGAGCCACTACCAGAACTCTGAGACTGCTCGATCAGGTCCTTCAGAGATTCTCCTGGAGGGATGTAGGACTCATCCTGTTCCAGACCGATGGTGTAGCGCAGTCTCAGCTCCTGCCGTTTGTACCTACAGGCAAAAGTTCAAATGTGACGGAGTTAATACCTCAACAGGAATTCTATTAATTCCATTTAACATCTGGCACAGAGCGGGCTGCAAACAGCCTTTCAAACACACACAAGCAGAAAGCTCGGATAAAAAAACAGCATCAGCAATCAGGAGATGATTTTGCTGTTCTTCTACTCTACTCATAGCTCCTCCCACAATTTAGAGCTGAGACCACCAAACTGCACAGAAAAGTGGGACCATAAACCCATGTATATAGCTTTTGCGTATTGCAGTGAGGTGAACATTATGCTTATAGGATTTCTTTGATAAACCCTTCAGGGTGCAGACACTGTTCACAGCAAGGTAAACATACATAGTAATAAAGGTATAAAACCATCACCACGGCAACCGTACACACACTGACGCTGGCTTTGGAAATCTGTTTACATACTTTAGCTTTCCAGTTCTTATTGCAATATTCATCTTAAGAAATGTGATTTTTTTTTAATTTACAACTTCATTATACATAAAGTAATATGGGTTAGCATGTTCTCTTCTCAGTGCAGGGGATCCAGGTTTGAATCCCGATTTGGGTGGAGTTTCCATGTTCTCCCCCGTGTCCAGCTGGGTTTCCGCCAAGGTTTCTGGTTTCCTCCCACAGTCCAAAAACATGGATTTAAGGTGAATTGGATGCTTTAAATTGCACCTATAATGTGTGTCTGTAAAAGTGGGCCCAGAGAAACCCCTTGCAACCTTAATATAAGAATAAGCAAAAGAATCATCTACAAAATTCAGATCATTTATTTGTGAATTTACGGCGTGATTCATTGTGATTATTATTAATATATAACTAATAAATTGTTGTGGGTTGGAGATTCACCTGAAGCAACAGAAGACAATGATGAAGATGAGGATGATGCTGCACACTGTTACAGAGATGGACAGAGCCATCTGGTGGATGCTGCTGTCCACGTAACCTGAAAAGGAGACAGAAGAACGGAGGTTAATCTTGAATTCCATTTCCCTACATTCTGTGTTGATTCCTTTTCTGTGCATAACTCTCTTGTTATTTCTCTGTTGACCTCATATCTTTAGTTTGGTGTGTGTGTGAGTGTGTGTGTATGTGTGTGAGAGTGGAGGGGGAGAATACACAAAGGGGAAACTCAGTCATGATCGATCACATCCCCTTCCTGCACCCTGTGTGTGATCGAGTTTCTGCTCCGTGACACTGCTGAAGCGCGCAGGCTCTGCTGCTGCTGCTCTCTGGGACTCTAACCTTACTGCTGTTCTCCAAGACAACCCCGTACCCGCTAAAAGTGCACTACACACTCTTGACCCTTACACAAACAAACTGCAGTAGAAACTGAAATGGGTTTGCAGTCCAGTCAGGATGGTACAGTTACAGATCAACCCCGGTCCTCACAAAATTTCTGCCTTTAAAAAAAAAAGCGTTTGGGTTTAGATCACTGTAAAGCGGGTAGTTCCGGTCCTTAAATCTGATTGACATTATTCACAATGACCCACACAACTCTGACCGCATCAACTGAAGATCATATAAAAATATACTTTTTCACGAAGTTATATATAAACTGTGTTTTGAAATTTGGCCACTAGATGGCAGTATTTGATTCTTAAAGAAACCGGAAATATTTTACTTGCGTCAGGGTTCGTTTTAATAAATTGGATTATGTTGCGTAAGTCGTGTTTATTGGCGATTTTGCTTTCGGTCAACGTATTTCTAAATCAAACCTTGTTTTTTTTTAGTATAGTGTGTTGGTAACCATTTTAAAAAAGCAATACGGCACTCGAGGTTGTGCATTATTGTGAATAAACCACGGGAAAAGGTGTAACTGTACTCCACTTGTGCGTCGTGCCTAATAAAACCGCTTTCCCGTGGTTTATGTACAACAATGCCACACCCTCTCGTACCTTATTCCTTTGATATAAAACACAATGTCAATAAATAAAAAGGCTTTAAATGAAAGAAAAATACATTTGAACTTCACATCCAAAACTCTGTGGTCTCACAGGATAAATAGTCTGGGATTCGATTCCCAGGTCGGTTAGACAAGGTGCTTTCTGTGCAGCGTTTGCATGTTCTCTTTTTGTCTGTGTAGGGTTCCCCTGAAAGCATTTACAGTCTAATCACATGCTAATACAGGAATCAGAGATGTTAAACATGTAAGCCGTGAACTTGTACTTCCCCGTCTTGTTCCTAACAAGCACTGGGATAGGCTCCAGCACCCTATTGAACTCTGATTTGTATAAGTGGATTTTTGTTTCCATTAAAACAGAGTTCCCTCAATGGCAAATGAAGAGAACAAATCAAATACCTCAAAGAAGACACAAATGTTAATTTCTTTTTAAAAATATTTTGCACCCGTGTGTCAAAAATCTGTAATTACATGTATATACACTATGTGGACACAAGTATTAGGACACCTTACAACTATACAAGCTTTAATATCACCCCTTAGTAAAATTATTTCCACATTTTCAGGCCTCTGGGAAGGTTTTCTGTAAGATTTTGAAGAACGTTAGTGGGAATATTGGACTGTTTATCTCCAAAGAACTTTTGTGAGATCAGACACTGAAGCTGAATGAGATGAAGGATCGGGTCTTTTTTTTGCGAATCAGGTTATTTCACACCAAACTGAACCAATCGGACGCTGCTTTGTGAGTTAGGGCTCAGTCGTGCTGGAAAGCACTTTCGAACAGCAGTTTCCTGACAAGGTGACATCATCAAACCTGTGGCAGGAGAACCGAATGAAACACCTGGTTTAAATAAGTGTGTAAATTATAAAGTTTTTGTTATGTTTTGATTCAAAGAAGCGACTTTACAGATGTCTGTGTTTAGAAATCGAGTCGTCCTTCAAACAAAGTAATTAATTTGTCCCGACGTCTTTAGTGTCAGCATCAAAGAAACACTACACCCTCGTGCACACACAGACACACACACACAGTCCGAATGTGAGAGCTGGGATGTCTTGCAGTGTGATAGATGGACAGATAGCTGCATGAAGCCGTGGTTGGAAACCTAAGAGTTCCCAGGAGCCCGACTGTCCTTTTCATTACAGAGTGAAAGAACAAGCAAAGACTGCCGACTCCGGTTTACCTGCTCCCCACCCCGTCGCCCAGCGTGCCTAAAATGTGTGGTTTGTAGCCGTTTAACCTGTCACAAGCCATCAGACGACATGCAAGACACCGTGCCACACACAGCAACAGATTTACAAGTGTGGGTGTGTTTTTTAGAATATTATTACAGTTATAAAGTGCAGTTCACATAACGTCGAAAACAAAACAACATATCCTGTTATACGTTGCACTTTCATGTTTCTTCACCCAGCATCCATTTCCATCAGCTCCATTCCTCAGTTTAAGCCATTGAACAGCTCTGAGTTCAATGAAGGACCTTTGTTTTCAATATCACTGCAGATAATTCCAGAAAACCTCCTTTTCAAACGCAAATGAGCACTAAAAGTATATCTATCTAATAAATGAGCACTAAAAGCAAATCTATCTATTACACACTAGCAGCTCCATCTGAAAATGTGGAATTCAAGCTTTTACATACTTATATTGCGCTTTAAGATCTCAGCTATGAGGTCATATTCTGTTGAATGGTTTGTAATGAATAACAAGCCGTACTGGGAGTGTTGAGGGGCGGTAGGGTTGGGTGGAGATCCCGGTTGCAGTAGTCCTGATCCGTGCAGCACTCTAGTGCCCTCCTCACCCGGGTGTAGCCCGTGTCCTGCAGAGCAAATCAATGAAGAGTATGAAGGCAAATGAGAAAAATGAGGGGAAACAGCCAAACGTCTCAAACGGCTTCTCACCCTGCACTGAAATTCCGATCCCACTAATCCCAAACAGCCAGAAGTGAGCACTGGAGGACCTCCTTCCTCCTCCTCCACCATGGTGAAGCAGTAGCCATCAGTTCTGTGGGTTTAGATGCAAAGTTATCAACTGTGCAGTTACCATTACACTCAGGTGAAGCAGCAGAACCAGCAAGCATGATCTCATTTTGTTTTAATAACCAACTAAAGGGCACCTATGCTAGTGGGGAGTGAGTGTCACGGATGGCCCTCGGCTTCTGCCAACTGCCAGCAGTGGGTTACAGCATCTTACAGCTTAACACCTGCTTTTTCTTATAGCGGCATGGCCAAGATTGAGTGCACCCTATAGTACCACGTACACAAACTATCAAAAACAAAGCTGAGCTGCCTAAATATTTGCACCAGGAGTGGCTTAAGGTCACCCAAAACCAGTGTGAGGGACGAGTGGAAAGCATACCAAGGCTGTGCATTAAGGCCGTGATTTAAAATCATGCATATTGCACCAAGTATTGATTTCTGATATTTTCTTAAGTTAAACATTAGTAGTGTTGTTTCTTAATGAATAGGAACTTGTTTTTTGAGCTCTGAAAGCACTTTAGCTAGTAAAAATAAAATTTCATTTCGGAGACATGGTGTCAGTTGTTTATAGATAAAAAGAACAATGTTTTTTTTTTTTTAACCTATAAAGAGTAAAATTAGAGAAACTGATAATTTTGCAGTTTCCCAGAGCTGTAGAAGCAGAAAGTACTGTCCTGAACTAAACTTTAAAAAGGAGTCAGAAGACCCTGCACATATATTTGCAAAAAGGTACGAGAGGGTGGCATTATTGCGACTAAATCGCAAGAAAGAGGTGTTAGGCATAATGTGAAGGGGAGTACATCTCTTTCCCGTGATTTATTCACAAGAATACACGCCATCAATTGCTTTATTGATGTTAGAAAACGCTTACAAACACACTAAGACAAAAAAAAAAAAGGTTTTATCATAAATGTGTGTATTAAAAACAAACTGGTCTTCCGCGACATAATCTAATCAGGATACTGATTTCTCTAACAATAAAATAAAAAATAAAATGCCAAATTACAGAACACACTGATAATCACAAATCAATAGGAATGTAAAGCTCAGACGTATGTGTTATCGTCAATAATGTCACGGCTGGACATTAGCTCATCCAATCAGATTTAAGGACCGTAACTATACTTAACTTGAAGTATAAAGATACTGTATATAACATGCATGTGGTTTCTATTTCACTCATGTCTGTTGAAGTGACTCGAACCTGCAGGTGTTGTTGACGGAATCCTCTGGACAGTGATGGTAACAATGACACCAGAGCGTTTTCTCTGGAATCACGGGCGCTGAGCCGCCAGTGTCTTCCTTCCGACCGTCCATGGTCAACCTTCCAGAATTCCTCAACAGCATCGTGTCCAAAACGTTGGCTGCCGGAGGAAAAGAAACATGATTCAGAGCTGTGCAGCGACTCTAATGAGCTCGATACATCACATCAGGGCAATTAGCACAGTGGGTTCTGTTCACAGGGTAAATAAGGCTTTCAGTGTGTGTTTGTCGTGGCACTGTCATGGCAGAAACTCAGACAGCGTAGGCTTCTGCACTGCTCTGCATACCCGCACCGAGTCAAAGCACACACTCAGGAAGAAAGACCTTTTTGTGCCTCTATGTGAAGAGAGTTGTGTGTGCGCTCAGTTTATTCAAGCCGTACTTTATACAGCGCCTCCTCATTTCAGATCATTTAAAATGCTTCATTAGATACATCATGTAGTTATACACTTTACACCTGCAGGTTTAAGGAATATAAATGATCCTGACTTTAGACTTTCAGCTCAAGTCTGAGTGAAGAACCACAGAGACGCAGAGGTCCCTCAGGGATCAACAATTCATTAAAACTAATCATTTCAAGGAATGATTTTTTAAAAAGAACTGACTTGTGAACTGTAAATATTATAGAAACCAACATATAAAACCTCCCCCATTTCCTGCATTAGAGTGCTGGGTTCTCACTCTGAAGTTTTGGGGTTCAAATCCCAGGTCCACTTTGAGACATTGACCTATAACCAACCAGTCCACACGCACGCACCAATTCACACACGTGCACCCAGTCCACATACATGCATGAACATGCTTTTAATAAAAGCATGTTCATAATGACTTAATGTAATGTAAAAGACGTAACAGTTTGGGGAAGGTCCTTTTCTGTCGCAGCGCATAAAGCAACATCCATAAATGCACCGACCTCGATTCTACCAAACACCAGCCTGCGCTTTTTAATCGTTTTATACCCCCTACTCATACACACATACCCACTACTCATACACACTAACCCACTACTCATACACACATAAAAGGGGACAAACTGAACCCCATTGAGAACCTCTGGAGCATCATCAAAAGGAGGGTCTATGATGGTGGGGGGCGTGTCACATCTAAGCAACAGCTCTGGGAGGAGATTCTGTCCTCATGCAGAACAATTGAAGCAGATCGCATCCAAAACCTGACCAACTCAATGGACCAGAGAGAGAGAGAGAGCGAGAGAGGAGCTCCTTTAGAACAAGGGGTCCTATGTGCAAATGGAACATCATCTAGAATAAAGTTTGGACCTGAAAACAGTTTGATTTCAGTTTGTAAGAACCTGCTAATCATTATAATATCACACAGGAACATTTTTTTGCTCTTTATAAAAATGAAAAGGTTGAAAATTCTGCAGAATCATTTGGAACCTGACTTTTGAGGGGTTTATTTTTTAAAATATACTGTTATCATGGGCAGTTTGTTCAGACACCTTTCAATTGTACTCTAAAAGTTGCTGCCTGAAAAATTACAATAACTGCAATTCATACAGAACATTTTGGAAAATCGGAGAAAATATTATTTGCATAAGAATTTGGAACACGGTGTATACAGGGGTGATTTAGATTAAATCCATGTTTTTGGACTGTGGGAGGAAACCGGAAAATCCGGCGTAAACCCACACAGACATGGGGGGAAAAACACGGAGACTCCACCCAGATCGGGATTTGAACCTAAATCCCTACCACTGAGAAGCAGACATGCTAACCATGCTGCCCTGAGCATTAATTAATTATAATTTAAAAATGAAATATATGAATCTTTTGTGTTTCCTGTGTTTAAATGTCAGGTGCTTCTCGTCCGTTGGGAACCGTCGCGTAGGGAAGCAGGGCTTATCCATCGGCGCAGGATGTGACCGCATCGCCACCATCGAACACGAGTTCCTTCATGCTCTTGGCTTCTGGCACGAGCAGTCGCGTGCTGATCGGGACGACTACGTCACCATAATGTGGGATCGCATCGAAGACGGTACTGCGTTCACTACATCTGAGAGTGTTAGCGACAGATGGTTCCAGATTCGTAGTCATTTTTAAACCAGTAAATGTTTACAACTTTGTGGGAAAAGTTTAGGAAAGTTTTCTTAACGCTCTCTCCGGCCCTTTAAATGTCCCTGTCCGGCCCACCTGACGTCAGTGTGAAGTTAAAAACTCCCAATTAGGTTTCACTCGCTTGTTCTCACTCAGCTTGTCGCTCCGTAATCTTGGTTTTTCAATTGAGGATCATCTTAAACTTTCAGATCAGGTCACTAAAACTGTTCCTGCAGATTCATTCTATAGAACATCAGGAACATCAGATCTTTCCTAACAGAACAGGCTCCTCAGCTGCTGGTCCAGGTCCTCATCCTATCCCG
>JAOUQT010000007.1:10566543-10605080 GCA_025769995.1 Xyliphius kryptos | reverse complement strand
TTCCCTGTATAGTGTGTGTATGAGTGTGTGACTGTGTGAATGAGTGTGTACCCAGCGTCCTGTCCTGGGTGTATCTGCCCGGCGCCCGAGACGTTCTCCCCTGGATGGGCATGGGGAACCCCCTCCCGCGACCCTCATAAAGGAATAAGATAAGGAATGAATGAATGAATAACCAGATTACACTTTGTGATTTTACCAATTTTTTTTACTACAAATTTACTAGAACTAGTTCTAAATCTACCAGTGTTAATGTGAATGTGCCAGTATCTATATATATAAAGGAGTAAGTCCCCAAACCATAGGTTACGTATGATGGAGCCCCAGTCTGTTTTTCCCTGACAGAGCCCTACCCCCTTCAATGTTATATGAATTCCTGCATAAGGAACAGATTTCTGAAAAATGACATTAACAAAATTGTTGTTCTTGAACTTTACGACATGTCTGTAGCCTTTATTTGCCAACAATGGGATATCTTTGGAGGCATCCAAAGGTTTGCCGAAAGGTAATGACCGTAACCACAGTTCACAGAAATCATCCAGTGGAGATAACCAATTATGGGGAGGGACACCCGGTACTGACCTCATGGAAGCATCCAATTACCAAGTCTGGCTTGACAGACAGAGCAGGCGCCCTGAGTGGGAAGGCCGCCCCGCCTGCCCAGAGTCTATATTAAACACCAGTGGGCGTGCTCTTATTCGGTGACCATACATCTCTTCCATGCCACAAGCGGGGTGCGCTTGGTGGATATCTTGGGATATCTCTGGTTACGGTAGTAACCTTTCGTTCTCTTTCATCCTTTCTATTCAAGATCCACCTATGGGGAGATCTTGACAACTCCCCGACTGCACCGCATACTTTTCACAGTGACGTTTGAGCCAGGAAGGATTATTCCCCCCGGGCAGGGGCCGCGCTGGACACATCCAACTGCTTCTGATTAGAACAGAATATGTGTATGTGTGAACAGGCTCCGTATGCTCTCAGCTCTGCACAGCGAGACTTAAAGAGTTCACGTGGAGACGGTAAAATCACGCAAATGTGTGTTGGGTCTGTCCAACCCCCTGCTAAACAGATCTGTTTCAGCAAGACAGAACACCAGGAAGAACACCCAGGACGCAGATATGCCCCTGATGGAGTGTGCTCTTAAACCTGTAGAACCCTGCCACCCTCTAACAGAGTACGCTGTCAAAATGGCTTCAACGAGCCAGTGTGACAGTTTTCCTGTATCCTGCAGTCTTGCTCCGGTAAATGTGGAGAGCTTGCACTGGGCAGAGCGAGTGAAGTCTCCGCTCCTCGAAAAAAGGGGAGGATGGAACTGGGAAGCTTTTTGGCCCGAAGGCCGCATTTAGCCTGAGTGCGATGCTGTTCAGGGAGAAGCGCTAACATAATGAGTGGACAGAGAAAGCATGCAGATCATTGCCATGCTTCACGGAGGCGAGAGTCAGTAAAAGCGTCGTCTCATATGACCAATAAAAGGCCTGGTGGATGGAGTCCGTGAAGCGGTCCATTTTTGCTGGGAGGGTCAGTCTAAATGGTGGCCGGATTGAGGAGCCTGGCTATGGAGGGTTCGCCGCCATTCCCAAAACCTTGAGGCCGGACCGTGGTGATGGATGTGCTTTTGGCACGCAGGGAAGATCGGGGAAAAGCTGCTTTTTCAGGTTTGGCGGGGGCGCTAGCAGCTTAACTCTCCTGGTCCGCTGGGTTAAGCTGGACGGGCCACGGGACGCTTTGACGAGCGGCAGCACATATTACCCTAGTAATTCCAGCGCTGTGCTGTAAAGGGGACTTGCAAAGTATGCTAGAAACAAACTATTGATTGTCATTGTAAAACCACAAGTGTATCAGTATAATAATAAACCTGATAAAATCCTTTAAAAAAACTGGAAAATGTATACATATTGATTAAAGAAAAGTCTGAGTCCTACCTGACTTTCCTGGTCTGCATTCCTTTACCACAGTTTTCAATAAGGTCTAAATTGCTGATCTTCCAAGTGCTCCATGGCTCAGCCACCCACACATACTGAGTGCAGTCACTTACACACGGTACCACCTCATACACCTGCAGAAGGGATGCACATTGTTTCAACATGGCTGAGTTATGTAAGCTAGAATGAGCCAAGAACTAATTAGTGCTGCTATATCAAGAAAGAAGGCTCAACGACATCTGCTCTTTCAAAGTGTGAAGGATTAAAATGCTTCAACGGGCAGTAAAATGAATAAAGCAATCTTAATAGTTAGAGTGGCATAAATTCTTACCTGTGCCTGTGCTCGAGCCAAATTTCAGCAGATAGGGAAAAAAAGAAGGACATAAAATAGATTACAGAGTAAAACAATTTCATTGAACAAATTGGCTTAAACAATAGAATGGATACATTGTGGAAAAGAAGTTTCAGGGGAGAACATCTCAAGCACTGAGCAGATACACCCAGGACAGGGTGCCAATACATCGCTAGGCAAACATTCAGTCAAACACAAACACACACTATACGGGGAAATTTGACACGGGGAGAACATGGAAATTCCAGCCAGATGGGGATTTAAACCGGGAAGCCCCAGAGCTGGGAGGCGAACGTGCTAACCACTAAGCCACCGTGCCACCCACAGTCAAATCCCTTTTATTTATTCATTCATGAGTTTCATTCCTTCATCATCTTCCACTTAATCCTCTACGAGGGTCACGGTGGGGTTCCCCATGCCCATCCACGTGAGCACATTTCGACGCTGGACAGACACACCCAGGACAGGGCGCCAATCTATCACTGGGCACACACACTCACCCACACAGCCACACACACTCACACTATATGGGGCATTTTAGAGCATTCAATTTACCATGTTTTTGGACTGCGGAATGAAACCGGAGAACCCAGCGGAAACCCACGCAGACACAGGGAGAACATGGAAACTCCACCCCGGTTGGGATTCAAGCCAGGAATCCCCAGCGCTGAGAGGCGAACATGCTAACCACTAAGCCGCACTTAATCCATTTCTTTTTATTTACTCTACAAGACTCTCACAGGCACAACAGTGATGGATTTCCATGCATCTCTTATTAAATTTACCCTCGGTTTCTTTTTGTTGACTTAACATGCCGGCTTTCAGATATGTGATAAGCTTATTTCTGCTTTGCTTATATCTGGATATTTTGTTTGCAACCTTAAACCTTCTTTACTGCGCTAACACAGGTTTCTTACTGCAGACTTTCACAAGAACAGAACCCCTCGTCATCAAACACTAATGCATAATACAGCATACTACGATGCCCTAAACACTGCTCTACGACCGAATGACGAAAATCAATCAGAGGAGTTTACAGCGTTCCACCAAATTCTGTGAGTAAAGAACAGTTTCATAAAACTGACTCGAACTTTATTACAAAAAATTCTAATAAAACTACTGCAAAATTCATACCTGGGGGTCTGCTTTCTCATTGTTGTTTCATCTGACATTATTGTGTTATTTTATCCTTAGAACACTGCAAATTCACTTACTGAAGCAACATCTTTATTGCAGCAGCCTTTTTTTGTTTCATAACTTTCCATTCTCTTTATTAGGTGACCATAACCTTTTCAATATAATAATTTTACTGATTAAAAATGACTAAAATAAGCAATGTGAAGACAGGAGTGTAAAGCTAAATGAAACAATATCATATTTTTTTTACAGTAAACAACATATATAATATACTCAAAAGATTAAACTTTAATTGATAACTTCATACATAACATTATTACAGGTATACCCTTCAAATATTGCCTCTGGTTATACAGCCATTATTTCTAAATTATTATGCTTACACACTGTTTACTCCTAAAACATACATATTTGCATATGTTGGTATATAACACTATTGCTTTACATTTATGCAGAATAAATGTAAGAATTAGTTTGTAAATAGAATTCAGTTTGGCTTTGTAATTACTTTCACTGTCACACGTTTTAATAGTGCACTTATTCTACATTCTTACCTGATTGACATGATCAAGCTTTGGACAGGGTCTCCCACCATTGTATGGCTTTTCCCTGAGCCATTTGGAGCGCACTTTGACTCCACTGCCACAGGACTTGCTACAGCGTGACCAGTTCGACCACTCGCTGAGCTTGCAGTCTGAGGGGCAAGGGATGATACAGGCCTCCTCAATGTACCCTAACATGAAACAAAAACAGTGCAATTCAGACCTTGGGCTGCCTTGCTGTTCTGCCAATAATTGGAACACGCTAAAAAGCAAAACTCAGATGGATACATTTCAGTGGTTTCTCAAAGATGTGAGAAGGCTGTTGGCTAAGTAGAAAAAGAAACTCGTTCGAAGAATAAAGATGGCAAAGACAGAATAGAACTTGCAAAAGCAAAAGTTTATTTTAAAATAATAATGCAGAAAAAATAATAAAAGCTAACAAACATTTTAAGATAATGAAACCTTAGCAAGTTTTGTTTCCTTAAGGCATTTTTGTGTCAAAACAAAACAATAAAAAGGTTAGAGTTTTAATGTAACACAAAATGCAACAGCCTCACGACTTTTAAAGTAATCAACAAGAAACAATAGCTGGAAAGCCTCCACAGACACCTCTTATAGCAGAAGCCCCATCTCACCTATGGCTCATATTAAATGAAGGAATGAAGAACATGCAACAGATACTCAATAAACATTACAAAGCTATATTGAAGCAATACAACTTAAGAATGAGTGGGCAGTGTACAACCACAATCCTAATTTTTGCCAGATTTTGGTTTCAACAAGGTTTCAATCCATATAAATACTTTTATACAAAAATAATATGGTATATTTGGATATCGGTTTGGATGAAGGCCCGTTATCTCAAATTAAATTTGGCAAAAATTGAGCCAAACCCTAAATTCATCATGACCAAACCCTCTAAATTGATGGCTCCACAATCTCTCCAAGTGACTCGGTTTGAAATCTGTGTTTCTCAATCTTAAACTATCTGATCAGGTCATTTAAACTGCCCGTTCTTGAAGATGCATTCTGTAAAACATTAGGTTTTTCCTAACAGAACAGGTTACCCAGTAACCCAGTTATTTTTTGAGCAGTTTATATAAACTTTAAACTCCATTACTCATTCAAAAACACTTTGAATAAGTTTCACGTTCTTTTAAAGTTCTCCTCCGTAGTGCACCATTGGTATTCCATTAGTTGTTAACAAAACTTTGCAAATGATTATAAATATTAATATATAATAAAAATCTATATTCAATAATATACACCGATTGGGCGACACAGTGGCTTTGTGGTTAGCACGTTTGCCTCTCAGCTCTGGGGATTCCCCCATTTGAATCTGGGTGGAGTTTCCATATTCTCCCCATGTCAGCGTGGGTTTCCTCCGGGTCCTCCGGTTTCCTCCCACAGTCCAAATAACATGGATTCAAGATTAATCGAATGCTCTACATTGTCCCATATAGTGTTTGTTTGTGTGTGTGGCTGTGTGAATAATCAGCGATAGATTGGCCAGCGTCCAAAACATTCTCTCCTGGATGGTTTTAATATTGTAACAAATCAAACAGTGTAACCTAGTCTTGGTGTGTGAGAGTGAGAGAGAAAATGTGTAAGAGTACGAAGAAATGCATATCATCATAATGATGTAATTCCAACAAGCCCTGAAATCATTGCAAGCCTCAGTGAGACCATATTGTCCTGTACAGCATAACTGCAACTTCTCAATACAGTTTCACTCCAGCTGTCTGTTAGAGTTAAATCTTCCATTGCCCACCCTCTATATTAACCACTCACTGTCATAATACTGACCTCCCACCCACATGGCTTGAAGGCATTGGTGTAATTCTAAATTCAGCACTCTGCACTATCACCACACTGTCATAAGCCAGCTCATAACATCATGAGCTCCTTCGCTCATTCGTAGTGGCATCCTTACTAAAGTCCTATCCTCTCCTCACAGCACAACAACAAAAAAAAAACTTTGGGTACAAGGCATACAAACCAAAAACAATATATACAAAATTCATGTCACATAAATTGCTTTGCAGAAACCCAATGGCAAGTTTTGGTAATTTCGTTATTTAGCAGACACTTTTTTCTAAAGCGACTTACAAGTATCCCAACTTGGTTAGGGCCAGAACACAGGGTTCAACCTGCACCCTAAAGCAATAAGGGTTAGAACCTTGCTCAAGGACCCACATTGGTGACTTCAATAGAAAGATTTAAACCCACAACCTTCTGATTGATAGCCCAACACTCTACCACTACCACACCCCACTATTTTTTTTGGATGACTTGTTTTTGTTTGTAACTTCTTTTTTTAAGACTAGAAGGGTACGGTCAGTTAAACACGAGTTGCAATGTTTAGCTTAATGATCATAGCAAGATAAGAGATAAAAGGGGCAATCATTTCCACTATAGCCTAAGGCAGCGTGTGCGACAGCACTTCCTATTAAGATGAACGATTACAATTAATGCAGAGAGTTTAAATTAGGGTAAGAGGAATAGAATGGGTGGAGGGGGACAAAAAGGTTATTGAGACTGCCAGTCTTTACTAAAGTAGAAAAAAATGTGAATGAAGTCACACCATTAAACCTATAGTCTTCCTTTCAGCATGATTCATGTCGAAATAAGAGATAATGAACCCACTTTGGTACATTCGCTTTTAAATATAGCTGCAAAATCTCAGAATCACTTAGTAATTCAATTTTATTATTAGAAATTCTAACTATCCCAATGTAATTATTTTTAATAGTGTATGTGGCATAATTTGCTAAACTGTATTAATCAGCTTTTGCTTCGGCATCTTAGCTTGATGAGTTACCCTTAAGAGGGGCATGGAAGAGGCAGTTAAGACTGTGTAATTTAGCCTAGCACGAACTGCTCTATGCTGCGATTTTACAATGTGTTTTGTAATTGAGAACAGAGAGGGACAATCAGAAAGATGCCATTTAAATGTATTAGTCATCATAAGACTGCACTGATTCTGACAGTCTTAGATAATGGTTATGGAATCATAATAGAGAATATCCTTTCATTTAAAAGGTTGTGGTAGCTGTCAATCTAAATTTTGGGGGTTACCAATGTGGGTCAATGAGCAAGACCCTTAACCCTCATTGCTGATTCTGTGTTCCAACCCCCAACCATTAAATTGGGTTATTTTAAGTCACATTGGACAAATGTTCAAATATTGAGTTTGATTACCTGGTGACATTTATTTCTACTGTAATGCCAATCATTGGCAGAATTTGTTGAATTGAAGGATTTTAATACCAGCAACATCCACAGGTTAAGTTTTATATTTGTAATTTTTACATAATTACAAAATAAAAACCATTTGTTTGAGAAATAATTATGCCAACGTCCACATTCCTGACAGCTTTTTTACATTTAAAGGGAAATGAGTCCAAAAAACCCCAAATCAGTGAACCCTCAGAGACATTATTACAGCCACTGATTTTTAAAACCTTGCAGCCTGATTGGAGTTGCAGGGGGTGGAGACTAGTTTCTTAGATTAATAGAATAGTTTTAGAAGTGCTCTATGTTCTCTAGATTGATATCTGAGAATGCCCGCATTTTTGATCTGTATGTGAGTTGGAATAAATGTGTCAATGTGATAAAAGGGACAAATAATCCAATATTTCCTTTAGAAAATACAATCTGCATGTCAGTTGCATTATCTTTTTGTTCAAACTATGAATGTATTTGTTGGTGAGCTTGTTAAAAGAAAGCAGTTGGATAAAATATTTGCAAAAGTGTTAAAGTATTTTTTACTTCTGTATTGTAGATTGTGATCCTCACACTCACATGAATACACATTGATACATTGTCAACAGTTGCACAAAGCTGCCTACAACCCAAAACCGTTTAATGTGGTTTGGTATGAGGTAATGAATATAGTGGAATGTAATCTGGGACAACACAACGTATTGGAAAAATTCAGATATACTTCACTCATGAAATTTACCCAAAATATAACTTAACAAATCTACTGTATGGTGACTGTATGCATTACTGTACAAAAGGAAATTCAGAGGAATATAAGTAAAATCTGACACTAAAATGCCGTACATGTCTCAAAATGCCTAAGATTTCTTTTTGTTTGTCTACCTTTAAAATCATAAAATGTACAAATCCCAAACCATGAATTATTTGGACTATTTCAGCAATTATATTAATAAAAACATTTAAACCCATTAAAAGAGAAATGGAACCTGGGTAAAAGGGTTTTTTTATCTGAGAAGAGAGGAACAGAAAATGAATAAATTAGACTGGTGGATAAATGAGTGGAGTGACAAGAGGAGAAGGACAGAGAAAAGGACATAAAGGAAGCAAAAAGACACTGTCACCTCACAGCGGGTCTATCAAACACTAATCTCTGTCTCACTCTCTGTTTTCCTCCTGTCTATCTCGCAGTTTTATTCTTTCTTACTGTTTGCTGATCTGCATCTGAGAGCGTGAGTTCCTAGCTCGGCGGAGACGCCACGTCTTAGCTCTCACAGTTTGAGTCTGTACGTGTCTGGCCCCGTATGCAGGAACGAGGTGTGACAGGAATTTAATTAACACAGCCTGTTTCGGCGCAGTGAGAAGAAAAATGTCAAACTTCTGTTCTCAGGACAATAAATAATGGAAAATTGCCAACCACGTATCTAATATCTCATAGTGACAGCAAATTCAATTAAATGCGGAATAAAACAAATAAAAGCAATAATGAAAACCAATTAAAAAGTTTGTATGCATGTTTAAATGGTTGAGATTGAAGAAATGTGTCTGCATTTATCACTTAAGATCTCTATATGATTTCTGCAGATGGTTTGATTTGTATTGTATATTTGCAAACAAGCAGTTACACAAAATACAATAAAAACAGTGATCACAATTTAACGAAATGCATTTTGAAACACAAAGTGGTTTAGTATGACCTAATACTGATGTGGAGACCTTAACATACAAATATATAACAAGTAATGTATGTAAACTATGGTTATATACTGAAATGGTTAATAATAGATACTTAGGTTGTGATGCTTAAGAAATCACACACACAAACTATTCTAGTATCCAATACCCAACAAATATAGTCCTTTTTTTTACATTTGACTACTTTGAACATTAACAGTGATAATTCTTTCCATAATCTGCGTATTGAAATAACAAATTCATCCCTATTTACGGCTAATGCAATAATCTGAGGCTGAGAAATGTCTGGCATATATCTGACATTTATAAAAAAGCAGTAATAAAGTAAAATTAAACACTGGTCATGTAGTAGAAATGACACGCTTCACAACATAACAGCCCAAAACCTGACAAATTTGCATAGAAGCACATCCTACATGTCGAAAGCATTCCCAGCATCATTCATCAGATATGACATAATTGTAATTACCACATAATGGCAGCTCAATTAAACTGCACTTTAACTTTGTAAGTACATCAACATGCCATTTACTGTCCCCAAAATAACGAATTAATTCACTGAAATGTGCAACTTGCGAGACAAAAAAAAGAGTTCAGGAAGCATGATGAATCTTTTTCACATAGGAAATGGTCATCAGAGTGTACTGAGTTTGTAAAAGTGTTAAGAATGTACTGGAGAAGTCATCACAACAAGATCTTAGCCAGAAATAAATGCAACACTGGACTGAAAAAAGTGTCTTCACTTTGCTTGGGTCAAACATAAAACACCTTCTTTTGGGCAAATTATAATGCACCGTTAACAAATCAGACCCTGTCACCAATTATAATGAGGACCAGTCAGCTGAATTACCAATTTTCAAGCTTCATAAATTGCTCTTAATCTATTGCAAAAAAACAGCAACCTTGGACTTATTTAAGCAAATGTATGAGAATATGAAGCTGAAGGAAATCAAAGGAGGGATTTTCATAAGAATATAGTTAAGCACTGTCACCCTTGGGTTTCCAAGGCATGAAAAATTATTAAAAATGACATTTTAAAGAAACTGTGACGGTCAAGAGACGATCTGAAAGACCAAGAAATTCTAGAACAGAAAACCTCATCTGCTGGTGAGAAAATCCTGAGTGAGGCATTACACTATACAGTGTTCAACTTACATAATTAGAATTATGATACAGAACATTTACTTTATGAACGCCAATGGAATATTGGAAATAACTACACAAATTGAAGTAGAATTGAGAAAATGGTTAAAAATAATAATTAGTTATCTCAGCACTGGGGATTCCCAGTTCGAAAGCTGATCTGGGTGGAGTTTCCATATTCTCCGCGTGGGTTTTCTCTGGGTTCCTCCCACATTCCAAAAACATGGATTTAAGGTAAATCGGCTGCTCTAAAGTGCCCCTATAGTCCGTGTGTCCCAAATTGCCCCTATAGTCTGTGTGTCCCAACACCGGTAGGGTGAGGGTTGTATTAGGAAGGGCATCCGGTGTAAAACTCTTGGCCACGTCTAATATGCGAGGTCATTGCTGTAATAACCTTGAATAACGGAGGGCAAAAGTTCAAAAGAAGATTTAAGCAGACAGTAAAATGTTTTCGAATTTGTTTTGAATTAAATTTGTGATTTTTATTGCAGCATACAAATATCCATCCATTTAGTTATTTTTAGCAAACGCTTTAATCCAAAGCGACTTATAAATATCCCAACTTGATGGTTGGGGTCAGAACACAGGGTTGAAACAGGACTCTGGAGCAATAAGGATTAAGGGTCTTGCTCAAAGACCCACATTGAAAACTTCCTAGAGCTTCCCCTCCCTCACTGAGCTACCCCTCCCTCCATCCATCCATTATCTTCTGCTCATTCGTCTATTAGGGTCGCGGTACAGGGACCCTCTACTAGGGTCTACTAGGGTTCCCCATGTCCATCCAGGGGAGAACACCTCAAGGGCTGGGCAGATATACCCAGGACAGGGTGCCAATCCATCGCTGGGCACACACTCACTCACACATCCACACACAATATGGGGCAATTTAGAGCATTTAATTTACCTGAAATCCATGTTTTTGGATTGTGGGAGGAAACTGGAGAACCCGGAGGAGACCCATGCGGAGATGGGGAGAACATAGAAAGTCCACCAGATAGAAGATTGAACTGTGAATTCCCAGCACTAAGAGGCGAACATGCTAAGCCACTGTGCCGCCAGCATACACATATATAAAAGAAAATTACTACCATTGCACCATTGAGATTACCCTCCAAAAAAGAAGCTTATATGGTATGGGGGGATGGGGGGGGGGATGGATTTAGGCTGCAAGAGTTTAATAGTACATGGTGCAGGATGACAATGCTACATTTAACCCACTGTTACAGGAGTAAAAATAAGGTATCAGTCTGCTGAACAGCTTGACTTGAGAATTCAATGACACTAAAATCTGGCAACTTACCGTGACTGTTGCAGCGCAGTGTCTCCACTAATCTATTTTTCTGGTCATAGCACACCATGGCTTGGTAGCGGTAACCCTGGCCGCACTCTCTGCCATCACCTTGCACTCTTGTGCCAACGATGTTCACTGATGCTTCAGGTAGGATGCAATCCGACCAGTTACCCACAGGCTGGGCATTGTACTTGTCGCAAGGGCAGTACTGTGTTTCACTCAGCGGGTACATCTGGCTGTTCTTGCACTTATCTCTCTTCTTGCTTTTACCTAGAAGTCAAAAATGTGTGTGTTTTTTTCTTTCATTACCAAGGGCTATGTCAGAAGTGGGAACATCCCACTTACCCACTAGTGTCCTTTTTCTTGTGCGTACTCCCACACAGTCAGTGGTGCATGGGGAGAACTTAGACCAGTTGGTGAGCTGGCAGTCGTCTCGGCAAGGAAGTTGACATGGTTGATTTATGGCTGGCATGCTGTTAGCAAACTTCAGACATTGGCTTATATCTGCTGTGGAACCATCCAGCTTCCGACATGAAACCGCTGCAGGATTAAACACACACACAGAGACCATCAGAGATTCACCCACACACAGCACTGAGACTCAGCAATCTGGCAGATTACACAGAGTCACTGGCACTCTGCCAGAGATGTAGATGAAAGTATGCTGGTGCAGAAGCTAGAGCTCATGTGGGGTTTTGTACTATATGGTCACACACAGGCACACCGATGCAAGGTTGTACTTTCAAACCGGCTTATTAAATGTCCTTGATTTATTCCACCAGCTGACCTCATTAAAAGCCATAAATTACCGAGTAATTGTAAGCAATCAGATCAGCACATCTCCCACACGGTAACGTTTGCTGCTTGTCGGATACCTCGAGTCTGTAGTCCTGCTCCACATCCTTCCTGAGCTCCTTTAGTTTCCTGACGTATACTCCAAGGAACAAGCTGACATCTCCGCCACTTGTGGGTTTTCCACCTGCAAACACCGCAGAATTACATAATAATTACATAACATTAAGAATATTATGGCAAAATGATTTGCATTTCACTCTCAGGAAATAAACAGCCACAAGTACAATGCTTGTTGCATGGGCTGTACCCTTTCAGTCTTCATTTTGGCCCTCAATATGTACTCACAGGTTTCATGACAAATTAGTAGCCCTAGGAGGCAAATTAGCGTAACTTTAATTGGGAAGAAAGAAAGTCATTTTATTAATATTTTTCAGAGTAAAGGAGGAGAACCAGCTTTAGCACTGACCACCTAATAAATGTAATAACATGTTTGTTTAAATACAAATTTTCTTTAGACCCAACACTCTTTATATAACTTTAGAGATCGAGATTTGGGTAAAGTGTGCAGTCCAGATACATTTCCAAAGCCAACGTTGTCAACAATATCACAAACATCCTAAACCCAGGTTCATATAATTTTTTACACAGCTCTTTTTACAACAGTACGTTGTCACAAAGCAGTGTTACAAAAAACAACAGAGGACTTAAGTGGGGGACTCATCATTCTTGAGCGGTCGGGCAGCATCAACAGTGTAGGATGTACAGATTGTTTAGATATCAGGTGTTTGTTATCAACAGTTGCAGAAATTAAGGGAAAAAAAAAAACTTTACATGGTTTAAATTTAAAAGATGGGCGGCACGGTGGCTTAGTGGTTAGCATGTTCGCCTCTCAGCGCTGGGGATTCCCGGTTTGAATCCCGATTTGGGTGGAGTTTCCATGTCCTCCCCGTGTCCACATGGGTTTTCTCCAGGTTCTCCGGTTTCCTCCCACAGTCCAAAAATATGGATTCCAGGCAAATTGAATACTCTAAATTGCCCTGTATAGTGTGTGTGTGTGTAGATGTGCGTGTGAGTATGTGCTCAGCGATAGATTGACACCCTGTCCTGGGTGTATCAGCCCAGCGCCCGAGATGTTCTCTACTGGATGGGCATGGGGAACCCCACGTGACCCTAGTAGAGGAATAAGCGGAAGATAATAGATGGATGGAAATTTAAAAGACATGTTACATTTAATGTCTCATTGAAAATTAAGAAACTGAAGTCCAGAAAATTGAAAACTGACTTTTACATTTGATCTTGTTTAGTGTTTTTAAAAAAAAATTTTTTTAATGAAATTTAAATAGTTATTTATTGTTGTTAACAATAAAATTATTTTGACTCGCTGCAAATAGAGAAATACTAACTGTCGATGGAAGTTACGCAGCCCAGTGTGTGACCGATTGTTTAGCCAAAAGCCAAATACTCACGTCCTAAACATGCAGTGGTTGTTAAAAAATAATTTTACCATTAACCAACGATTATATTGTATAACTGAATATTGCGTGTGGTTTTTAATAGTATCAATAGACACATCATTACTATAATTGTTTATAAATTTTTAATCATGCATTGTCATGTTAAAATCTTTACTAATACATGGCATAGTTAGTATTGTATATGATTTATTATTATGTATAATGTTTTATTACTTATTATTTATATACATCTTGTTTACTAATGTCATAATTGAGAGCAGCTAGGTGAACTGTAATATAGTGTTATAGTGAAAATAACAGAAATGAAGCTGATTTGCTTGCATAGATATTAGATTCATGCCTGCAAGCAGAATATGGTCCTTACATAACTATTGCTCTTTTTTGCATCATGCACACGCAAAACTTACAGACATCCGGTATACCTGTAGCTAGAGCAGGACGCTTGAATAGGAGGATTCTCACAGTCCTTCTCCTCATATAAAACTTCAGGACACTCCAGACCCCCATTGGCTGGCTTTTGAACGATGACACGGAAGCGTGATTGGTTTCTCTTCTGTCCAATTAGCACTTCTATAGAATCAAAGGAAGAAGGTCAGAAAGAAGAAATTGAAGTCGAACAAGTCGATGTAAAACAGCAATGCTGGATCTTACAGGATACGAAGTAGGGCCTTAAAAGCAAATCAGTCTGGTCTAGAATTTTCATTTCATCATCAGCAACAACACAAATAACAAATAATATAAAAAAGTGCTAATGAACATTACAGCCTAGAGTTAGGCTATTATTGTTTTCATAGATTATTAAAATTTAGAACAGTTTTTCCCCTCAAACATCTTTGTCGCCACTGTTTTCAGTCAATACTGACTTAGTTGTTTTGAATTACATTTGTTAGAGAAAAGTAAATCTTATTAAAAGTTATTTATGGACATGCAATTTGTAAAAATTGTTAGGCTGGTAGTTAGTCAAAGCAGATCAATAAAACCCACTTGCATTAGACTCAGGCATGTTATTACACTTCAATGATCTCAAAGGGATTAGTGTTTTATTCTGCTTTATTTCTGTAGCCAGAAAAGTGGCTGCATTTAAACTGACTAAATTGATTACAACCTAGACACTTGGCTAGACAGTGATGCACATGTCTGAACAAAGCTCATTCTCATCCAAAACCTGCAGCCACTAACACTTAGCAGAAAGATTCATGTTCGTCTGTCAAGAGGTCATCTGACCATAGATGATTAAAGTAAAATGCACAATGCTCTCGGTCACAAAAAGCAGCCTTTCTGTTTGTCCTCTTGTAAGCAATTTTTGTAATCTTCTTTACCTGCTTCACAGGATGTGGGACAGGTTGTCCATTCACTGAAGGCTGTCACCATGCAGTCTTTCTTACAGGGCAGTACGCACTGTCTTACTGATGGTGGCCGAGGAGCATCTGGACACCTGTACACAGGTATAAACGGAATTACAAGGTGAATTATTGAAAAAGTCACAGTTATAAAAATATTGGGAAAAAGAAACGTGTATCTAAAGGTGCATCTGCTTGCAAATCAAGGTACATTTAGCTAGTTTTACCTGCTTCCTGGTTAGCATAGGTACTACAAACATTCCAGCGATGGATTGGCGCACTGTTCTGGGTGTATCTATGAAATGCCTGAAATGTTCTCCTCTTGATTGGCATGGAAAAGCCCTTCCCATTGAGTCCATGTTTTTGGAATGTAGGAGAAAACCAGAGAACCCGGAGGAAACCCACACGGACATGGGAAGACCATGGAAACTCCACCCAGATTGGGATTCGAACAGGGAATCCCCAACCCTAAGAGGCGAACGTGCTAACCACTAAGCCACCATGCCGCCCCAATAGTTTTTCCATTTGATAATTCCATTCATCTTATCTCACATTATGACCTTTTTAAACACATTGTCACATCATACTTTTCCACTCCACACAACATTACAAATTTGAAGCCTCCTCTGGGTGTTTGAATTATAAAGTAATTATTTGTTCATTATCTTCCGCTTATTCCTTTGGGTTCCCTATGCCCATCCAGGGGAGAACATCTTGGGCGCTGGACACCAGGAACCAGGACAGGGCACCAATCCATCGCTGGATACACGCTCACTCACACAGCCACGCCCACATACATACACTATACAGGGCAATATAGAGCATTCAATGTACCTTGAATCCATGTTTTTGGGATGTGGGAGGAAACCGGAGAACCCTGAGGAAACCCACGTAGACATGGGGAGGACATGAAATCTCCACCCAGATTGGGATTTGAACCGGGAATCCCCAGCACTGAGAGGCAAACATGCTAACCACTAAACCACCGTGTCGCCCGTTAAGAAGAATGTAATTTATAATTAAGAATAATTACTTATGATAAATAAACTGAAAAAAACGGTTCCCTAAAATATTTATGTCCTGCACTTTCAGAATCTGCAGTGGACTTAAGGCTGACTTTATTTGACTTTGCCCTTAATGCTTAGTATGCATTGGAAGACAGTATTAAAAAGTATCTTTGCTGAAAATCCTGTGCATTTTGCAAATCCCTTAATCTAAAAATGCAGTTAATTATCGGGTTTAATCTCTGCCTGTCACCTCTAAAAAGCACATTCTTCGCACGCTTAACACTGAATGCAACACGAAGACAGAACAAATAAGTTCAAGAGAAGCCTTACAAAAGCACATGTTGTTTAAAATAAATATATGGATTAATGCAAATTCAAGAGGCAAAGCATCACCAATAAGAGATATAATCATAATCCATTAAGTTTGTCAACCTGAGCCCACACAAGCATCTCATTCTTAAAAAGCATTAAATTGAAGCAAGAATAGATATAATACTATTATGTCCCCCAACAATAAATTCCTCTTATTCCCTGCCATCTTAAAGCCTAAGGCTTTATATTTTGTAGAGATAAGGACCTTAAGACAAATCGCTTCCTTTAGCGTAATGCCCTACTGATTCTATCATCCAGCCATAATCGGCTTTGGTCAGCGCCTTGTTTATGGACGATGGGTAACGTTAATCTGAGTCTGTACTAGATAAATATGAACCCGGGGAAAATGGCCCCAATCTGATCTTTAACCACACAATCTTTTTATATTCCCATTTAAATAAATCCAGGTCGATATCAACTTAAAAAGGATGTACTGCTGATGAAAGACAAAACCTTTCATTCATTCGGTGTTTCTGAGGCAACCGGCGAGAAGGCGATAATTTTACGGCCGTGCAGAATTGATTTATATTTAAAAGTGGTAGATGGAGTAAAGCTGCCATTGCAAGACTAATCCTGTAGGGATTTGTTTCAACACACTATGTTGTGTAGAGTGATACCCAGTGTTAGTGCTGGTTAATAGACAAGTTCAAAATTAACACCCATCCAAGTGAAGGCTGCTTTATTTTGTTAATTTAATAAACGCTTAAGTGGATATCTTTTGATACTGCACATGCTTAAAACTATAGTAAATAATTAAATGGTTTTTGGGCGTCACGGTGACTTAGTGGTTAGCACGTTCGCCTCTCAGTGATGAGGATTCCTGGTTCGAATCCCAATCTGGGTGAAGTTTCCCATGTTCTCCCCGGGTCGGCTTGGGTTTCCTCCAGGTTCTCTGGTTTCCTCCCACAGTCCAAAAACATGGATTCAAGGTAAATTGGCTGCCCTAAAATTGCCCCTATAGTCTGTGTGTGTGACTGTGTGAGTAAGTGGGCCCAGCGATAGATTGGTGCCCTGTCCTGGGTGTATTTGCCCAGCGGCCAAGACGTTCTCCCCTGGATGGGCATGGGGAACCACCCCACCCCCCGACCCTCGTACAGGATTAATGGGAAGACAATGAATAAATAAATCTTTTTTTAATTGTTTGGACATAACTGCATTCATAAAGCTTCATAAAGTATTCATAATGTTCTATAATATTTGTCATGACTCTTTGTTAATAAAATGGATGATGTGATCAAAATACTCATTTACACATGAATTCTGCACACAGTGTATAATAAGTTAATGAGCACCTAAAATATAGAACTTAAAATGCATTATGTCACTATTTGTTATAAAGCCTAATGGCATGTTCTTATAACACTTTATGAGTGTGGAAATGTAGACATTGACAATGGCTTATGAAAAGTATTATGACGCATTATGTGTTAATAATGCATTATGAATACTGGATTTATGCAAAGTGTTACCAAAAAATGTTATCTTCAAAGTGGTCACTGAATCCTTCACTTCACATTAAGGCTACATTACCATATCACATTATTGCTTTCTTTTTTAATTACTTGTTCCCACCATGTCCACAGCACACCAGGGTAATAATGTTGTTGGCATGAAGTCCATCATGTAGTGAAGATCTATAGTTGGGGACAAATAGGATACATGACCAAATCCAGAGAGTGCAATTATAAAGTAAAGAAATTAAGGCGAATGGCCATATGACCAGCTTATTAAATTAATGCCCTTATGTCACTGCTTTTGTTTTTCAAAGAAATAAAGGGTAATTGCTAGTGGACCTCACTCAATCAATGAACAAGATTAAAATTAATTATGCTTTGAACCCCACCAATGATAAATGAGTAAACTTATTATTTTACTGTTAAAATATATCAAAAAAGTATTGGGACAGACATGTTCATAAAATATTAAGCCTACAGTTGGTTTGTAAAATTGCACTCTTGAGACCTGTGACATCATTTTGTTCATTGCTCACTGCAGGACTGAACTGTTGGAACTGGAAAATATGAGAACAACGACGACAACAAAAAACACTTATATCACGTATGGCATAGTAATTGAAAATATTTTTCAAATTTGTTTTTGAATTCTCCATGGTTTTCCCTTCTTTGCCTGTTTTTTCTCAAAGTGAATTGGCTGCACTTATTTGCCCCGGTATAGACAGATATACAGATATACAGTATGTCTGTGTGAGTGAGTGTACCCAGTGAAAGGTTGGCACCCTGTTCTGGGTGTATCTGCCCAATGCCTGATATGTTCTTCTCTGGAATGGAATGTGAATCCATGGGAAAATCTTGTGATTCCAGTATAGGACTAAGTGGTCAATAGAATGAGAGAAGTTGTGATTTTCATACACAAAAAATAATCAGAAATATATTGTATGACATAGAAGCCATACTTTTTAGCACAGATTGGAAAATTCCACTATCTTCATTAAAGCACTTCACACATTTATCCGTTTAAAAATGCCCAAAATATCACTTGCTGCCTACTACTGTCATTATTTTGTAATTAGGAGTAAAACGTGTACATTTGCACACTAAAAAGAACTCTAGTTTGGCAAGCTTAACCAAAACAAATCATTAACAATGAAAGGCGAAAAGAGCCACAACTTCCCCAATGTGGTGGTAATTACCTTTAGTTATCATCTTGTGAATCAGACTTTGTGTTTCTGTGCCTGTGCATGTGTGTGTCTGAGTTTTGAGGGCAAAATATAACAGGCAAAGTCAAAAGAGGCACATCGGCGGCATTAGTATTGTACTTTAATTCCTTGCTCTCTATGTGCAACATCAAAGGTCTGGGGCCACCAGTTGTTTGTTGGCATTTCTGTCTGTTCCTTTAGCCTCAGACTGACAGTGTGAGTGACGGGTGGTACATTTCAGCTTGATGTGAGCACTAACCAAACTGCACCAATGACAGCATCGCCAGCATCGAGCCCAAAGTCAAAATGCAAAAGTCATTTGATTTTCCACTTTGATTTCGAGTAGGATTCCAAATCCAGACCACCATGGGATAATCATTTTGATTTACATTTTCTTCATTTTTATGTTATTTTGTTCTCAACGCATTCCACTATCTGCTGCATAAAGATTTTCAACTGAAATATTTTATTCATTCAGATCTCGGATGTGTAATTTTTGTGTTCCCTTTATTTTTTTGAGCAGTGTATAAAAGAATATAATTCAGTGTTTTCTCCATACTGTTGTTCTGTTTATACAGCATGGCTGTACATGATCACCAGGAGTCCACTGAGGCAGATGGCCAAGGCTTGCAAAAGTGGAATATAATTCTCAGGATATAGAGTGACATGACTCCAGAGAGCTTAGCTGCCTGTCATTTTCAATCCGCCGCATTACGGCGGTCGGCCTGGCACTGCCAATTGCCTGTGTACTGTGACCGGATGGAATCCTCCACCCCCCTGAACACATGACTATGGGTGGATTAGATCAGGACCTGGAGGAATGGGGGGATCGAAACAGTATCCCAACTTAGGATTCTATCGCTAGCTGCTCTTTGCATTGGACACGCTTACCTTCCTGAAAAATCCATGGCACTTCCTCCTCCAATTAGCATGACCTTGTTATGTGCGCGGTAAAAGTCAAGACCCAGAATATCAAAGCTTTAAAGATGTCGCTTTAAAGTGTGCTGAACGAATACGATTGAACTTGCCTGCTACAGCCGACATGAAGGGAACCATTGCAGGAAAAAGCAATAAATAATGCAGGTCCCTGGACTCTGTTCATAATAACTGAGCAAGTAAGTCATAGTACTACCACAAATAGCAGACATCATGATACCGCATCTGCAACCTGTCGCCAGCTACGTGATGCTCTAATCAACACCATGATCTCTTGTGTCCTGAAGGCATGCGGTTCAAGAGTGAGGAATATATACATCCTCTGGGGTTCAGTAGGGGGTAGCAGGTAGGGGTCAGTATGAACATTAAGGTACCCCGTAGGCATGATTACAAACACAATAGAAGCTGATCGGAAGACGCAGCTATCAGAGAAATTTAGTAGCGTTTTTGTACACAATGAGGACGTCATGTCACCATGTTGGGGAAAATGAGGCAGTATGACTTTTCTAAAGTTTTATCCCATACTCAGCGAAGTTTAGGTCATAAGACAACGAACAAGGATCAGAATATTCAGTGGACAAAGATCAGAGTCATGCAAATTGTGGTTTGTTCCGTAGTACTTTATGGATATGAGAGCGGGACAGAAACAAATAAGGACAAGGGATGAGACGATTACTCGTTTTTGCGATTAATCGTGATTAAAGACGTAACAATTATTTAGTCGGAAGTCGTAATAAGCCGCAACACAGACATGATGACTTGAATAAGAAAAACACATTTTACGCTGTAAAGTGACTTGCATGGAAAAAAATAAAATTCCTTAAGCAGCACATAAAACTTTGTTCTGACAGGAAACACCTAGTTTTACCTAAATAAAAACTATCTTCTGTTAAAACACTATCCATTTTGATTCTGGAAGTCCAAAACAACCTAAAATATAAGTGATAATAAAGACGTTGCCATGTTTACGGTTTGTTGCTCCTCTGTTGCCTGCAGTCTCACAGCAGACCCTTAGACCTCAAATACTATTGGCTGACTGCATTTTCTGCCTCTCGACATCTCATACATATCTCTTATCTGCATTAATCACACTTTGTTGCCGCACCTAGAAAGCATGGCAGATTGTTGTCTGAGGCCTGATCAGTGTTCACTGACCTCTGCAGCTCAAACTCCTCCAATACAAAATGAACTCACCTTGATTCTAATAATAGTTGAGCTGCAAGTATGACATTGTAAAGATTCCCATGTACAAACATGCATTTGAATCTGAACCAAAGATGAGAGGTATGAGGCAAGTCATGTGACAAATAATTTTCCTTAAAATGTTAAATTCACAAGTGGAGAACATACTATATTTACTGAATAGTACTTTATATGTGTTATAGCTAAATGGTTTCTGAAGTACTGAAATGTGAAAACCAGGTCCTTCTAATCAGTGAGCAAGCTCTGTAAAATCTGCCTTTTGATAGAACGAGTAACACCAGCTCTGCTGGGGTGCAGTGGTTCTCACACGAAATCACTCTGACAGATTTTAAACAGTCAGCTGTTTAACTTCTCAGGTTTGGTTTTCATCACCAGTTCACAGAGTAACAACTGATGAGGTATGAAGCACATCATCACTGAGTGAGGCGCATTGCTTTTTGGCTGTTGTATGAGGGCTGAGCCTGTGCTCTGACCCCAACCTTTATACTATACTTAAAAGTCACTTGGATAAAATCATTTACAAAATAACCCACTGTAAAGTAATGTTTGTGGATTGGTTTTTCATTCAGTGACCTTAATTTATTACAGGGTTCAAACAGATCACCGCAACCTCTTAAATCTGTGATCATTAAACCATGGTGTCGATTTTAAGGTATTAATGTGAGTTTTTAAGCAAGACCCTTAACCCTTAAACTTCAGTTTTTTTTCTCTGTACGGCAAAACCCTGTATTCTGACACTAATCATGAAGTCAGGATACTTGTAAATCGCTTTGGATAAAAGCACCTTGAAATTAACCAAATATAATCCCATGGCCCACTTTGAGCTCAGGGTCATAAGCCATAAATCACCTAATAGAGGAGCCATTTGACTTTATTTTGGTAGAAAAAGAACCACAAAGCTTGACTTTTATCTCAATGTAATCAAAGTAGTTCTTTACAGCAATTATAACACACTTAAAATCCACCGAGTTCTAATTCAGCATAAGGTTTCACAGTGAGGATGATTTGCCTTTGCTATATTTGCGACTTTGTACGAGACCCGACTTTGGTGGGTCATACGTTTTATTGACATCTGTAAAACAGATCAACTGTGTCCTATAACCTGATTCAACTGGATAAAAAAGATCCAGGACAGAGGTCTCGACTCTATTTTTAAAAGAGATTAAAGATTCTCCTCTGCAGTTGAACCATAAGGTTATGTAATTCAGATCCAATCCTTATCATGAACATCCTGGTCATCACTTCAAAGTAATCAGTGACTGCAAAATGAATGTATGAATCATAATCTTTTAAGGTTATGTTTGAAATTAATTAGATTTATTTGTTCATCATTAAGACACAGCCTGAAAAAGCTGCAATCTTCACCTCAAGGCAACAATAACTGCAAAAATGTAGAGAATTCTTACATATATTTAGTCCTGAGTTCTTGTGTTGCGTGGCAGTATGATCTTTGGTCAATCCTTCAACAGGCATGACCAATAAAGACGGCTACAATTAAACCATTCGTTCAGCCCAAAGTTCTCTGCTGACTCACTCAGGATTTCCATATTGTCATTTGTTTGTTTTGCAGCTCAAACTCCACAATAATGGTCATTACAGCTGAGCTCAGTATTAACAGCGAGCACAAGCTGACATTTTTCAGCACACACGTTATATGTGCATCTGCATCTTTATCCAAACACCTTCAAGATATAAACCAGTGGTGCAAAAACGGCACTCCAAACAAAAGGCCACACCTCATGGATGTGAAGTTAAAAATCCCAAGTACATTTACAGCACAGTTTAATGACTAACGGCAAATAAATCAAATAAAAACGCATCTGCACGAGAACTTCACAATTAATCATGTTTCCCTTAACAAACACATTCACTTACTGAACAACAACAAAACCTGTGTGTTTTAGGAAGGGGGGGGGGGGAGTGGAGTAAGGTTAAAATAGTATGAGAATTCCTACAGAACCGTAGACAAATGGTAGAGTAACATCTATGAAATTTGAGATACAAGGTTTCTGGTTATTAAATGTTAAGACATAAGTCTGTGTGACAACTAACAGCCACAATATTTAAGCTTTAAATCCCCATTGGCAATATTTCTGTTACTATAGTAGACTATAGAATTCTGACAGTTCTCAGCCTTTTGTGTTGGTAAACACAGGTTGCCTAGCAACTCTTTCCATGTTTTGAAATGGATTTGCATAGATAAGACAGAACCTTGTTCCCCACAGGAGGAGATTTGATTGATACAAAGGGTGAAAAGTCTGCCAAATAAACTGCTCTTAGCTATAACCGTTGTAGCGGTTATTAGCAACTTGGCCAAGACTTGTTAAAGCACCACCCCATGGTTGTAAAGGGATCAGGTGCGAGTCTGATCTGCCCGAACTTAAAATATCGGTAATGTCTAATATGCTACATTGTAGGACAAAGGTAGTGGGAAACCTTTTAATGATTGAATTCAGGGGTTTTATTTAGAACCATAGCCCCAGATGTATAAAATCCATGCATTTTAAATATAGACAGTATACTACCAACATGGTGAAAATATTTCAAATTCAAGTGGTTTTATTTGCCAAAATGTTCTCCCCTGGATGGGCATGGTGAACCCCCGATGACCCTAGTAGAGGATTAAGCAAAAGATAATGAATGAATAAATGTCTATAAATTCATTCTTCTCATTCATTCTTCCCCTTATTCCTCTACTAGGGTCGCGGTGGGGTTCCCCATGCCCATCCGGGGAAGAATACCTCGGGCGCCGGGCAGATACATCCACCATACAGGGCAATTTAGAGTATTCAATCCCACCTGGAATCCACGTTTTTGGACTGTGGGAGGAAACCGGAGAACCCGAAGAAAACCAGTGAACCCGGAGGAAACCCACGTGGACACGGAGAACATGGAAACTCCACCCAGATCGGGACTCGAACCGGGAATCCCCAGCGCTGTGGGGCGAACATGCTAACCACTAAGCCACCATGCTGCCCATGTCTATAAAAGTAATGTTAACATAAATGTAAACAGTCTGTCAATATAAACAGTGTACAATGTATTAGGAGCCTTTCCCAATTCGATTTTGGGGAAGTTTGTGCCACAGCACATCAAGCATGGTTCATAAGACATCATCGGGTACGTTTTGTGTACGCGCAAAAAGCCTTGACACCCCAAACCATAAACTGAAATCTTGATTATGAGCTAGGACATGTCTGACCTCACAGATGTAATGCTGGATAATTGGACGAGAATTCCAAGAAACAAACTAAAAAATATTGCAGATAAGGAATGGAAGACAGATAAGGTAGTACGTCATTCAAATCTCTTAATTAAAGTCTCTACTTTTGTTCATATATTCATTTAAAGTACATATCCAGTTAAATCACACATCAGGTTGTCCGCCTGGGAGGGAAAACTCAGGCAACGTGATGACAGTTTGATTTACAGGAAACTACAGAAAGCCTCGTCGGGAGTTATGAAGAATCCCAAACTTGGATCCTCAGTGAAACACACATGAAGGCAATTCAGCGCTGTTGTAAACTGGGGTGGAACTGAGGCACTGCATAAATTTGACAGATTAAATCATTTCATTTTTTTTTAAGTACTCTCTTGTCCATTATCTATTTTGCCTACTGTATTTACACACAGAGGAATTTGCCCTCCACATTTAATGCATCTGAGAGGTGAAACGCACACGTGGTGGGCAGGCAGCCGTGGCACCCGGGGAGCATTTGGGGTTAGGTGCCTTGTTTAAAGGCACTTCAGTCACAGTACGTGTTGGGACCGGGCATCAAACTGGGGACATTTAAGTCACAAGGCTGGTTCCTTAACCACAAGCCCTCGACTGCCCACAAATGTGGGTGTAGATGTGTAGGTTTTGTTTGTCTGCTCAGCTATGGACTACAGACTTTTCCAGGTCTTAAAGTGCTGGGATAGACTCAAGCCTCCTTATGTCAAACAATTACAAATTGGAAAATAAATGTCTCTTTATTTTAGAAAAGTTAATCAGTCTGATAAACACAAAGGCTGTACAAATGAAATTAAATAACTATTAATATTTAAATGGTTTTGTTTTTCTATTTTTCAAAAACTGTATTTCAACATGGAAATTCCCTCACAGCGCTGACAGAGTAGATGGAGCGTAAGAAAAGCACGGTTGCCATCCTGCCTGAAGGGTCTGGCTGCGTGGAAATGTTAAGGGACCCGGGATTTCCAAGTTTTATCGGGAAAAACTTGAGCAGAATGTCTCTGCTGCAGGGCATCTTCCTGTGATGTGATGCAACATGACAAATACTCCAAGAACAAAATCAACAATTACAGCTGCAACAGAGGACATTGTTTTAGATTTGGCCGCTGACCTGGGTCTTGCTGAAATAATGTAACCTGAGCTGACGCCGGTCATTCAAACAAAATATCCACAAAATGTAAATGAATGAAAACAGTTTGGTTTGTGGGAGCAAATCGAAATGAGTCTGAAGTGCTGATCGAAAACAGCCACACAGAAAATGCGGAAGAAAGCAAAGCCAGGTTCTGTTAGTTAGTAAATATGAGAATTCCCATATTATTTACAGCTACGGTATTCAGCAGACTTTCAAATTGGGTCCAGGGTCTTGCTTAAGGGTCCAGTAGAGAGCCTGCAAACTTGGTTGCGTACCTTAAATACTAAGCCACCATAATGAAGACTCGCGTTGTTGGCATCATCAAAATCACTCTAAAACTGATAAAAGCTCAATAATACAGAAATCAGTAAACCTGGTGTGCTGATATGAAGTAGAAAAAAAAAATCACCTTTAAATTAAAAGCAAAGCATAACGTGTAATGTACATTGTGCATATGCATTGCTGTTCATTCATTCATTATCTTCCGCTTAATTCCCAACTAGGGGGGTTCTCCATGCCCATCCAGGGGAGAACGTTTTGGCACAGGGCAGATACACCCAGGACAGGGCGGCAATCTATCGCTGGGTATATAAGGGGCAGTTGAGAGCACTCATTTACCTTGAATCCATGTTTTAAGACTGTGGGAAGAAAGCAGGAGAACCTGGAGGAAAACCAAGCGGACACAGTGAGAACATGGAAACTCCACGTTCTGAGACATCCACGCTCTGAGAGATTCAATCCCACCTGGAATCCATGTTTTTGGACTGTGGGAAGAAACCGGAGAACTCGGGAGGAAACCCACGTGGACACGGAGGACATGGAAACTCCACCCAGATCGGGACTCGAACCGGGAATCCCCAGCGCTCAGGGGCGAACGTGCTAACCACTAAGCCACCATGGCGCGCAGGTCCATAAATGTATTGGAAAAATGAATGTAAACAGTTGATCAATATAAACAGTGTACAATGTATTAGCAGCAATTTGCCTTTCCCAATTCGATTTTGGGGAAGTCCATGTTTTTGGATTGTGGGAGAGCTAGGAGGAAACCCACACGGACACGGGGAGAACATGGAAACTCCACGTTCTGAGAGCTGACAGGCGAACGTGCTCCACTAAGCCACCGTGTCGCCTCCAGTGCTGTTCATTTCCATATCTATGAACGCTAAAGCCCTCACTGACTCATCCCTAACTCTCGCACTTCTGTAAGAAAGCAATGTATACCTTTTAATTGCCACAAACCTCACTCTATTATAATATCCATCTATTATCTTCCCATGTGGCCTCTTGAGAAAATGAATTGTGCAGCTCTGCATTTGAAAGCAGTCTGGTTCTGAACCTCAGAAAAATCTAGTTAATTCAGCTCGGAGGAAAATAAAGCCAGGCCTCATCCATAAGGAAGATGGCAGGATTTCACAGTCGTTTAAATGGTTTATCTCTTCAGTATGATACTTGTCATTGCGCAGCTCTGCTGTACATATTTTTTTTTTGTCAAATTCACATTGCTGACATGAAAGAAGTGGATCAGAATTAAAGAGACCGTAACGAAAAGTTCAGAGGAAGATCAAAAGGTGGCTAAGAGGTCTTGTATTACCTGACAAAATGGTTGGAACTGCTCAGGTGCCAAACAGAAGTAACAGTAGGAGCCGTGATGCCTTACAGGCTCTCGTCATCCACATAATTCCCAATAGCTATTTTGTGACACTGAACACCTCGCAGTCAAATGCTGTAGATCACAAGCAGATGGTGTGATTAGGACTTGGGTCTTTTCATGTGTAAGTGTAAGTCAATATGCTCTTTATTTACTTATTAATGCCCTCAGATGGGATTAGGGTTTTATACAGTAGTTAAAAGAAACAGGGTATAACATGAGCACAAGTTCAGGGTGTTTGCATACTTTGAAATAAAGTGTTGATTATTATAATCCTCCAATGTTTTAATGGGTTTACTTGCAGATCTATGATATAAGGTGCTTGTGGTGTGTGTCTTCTCTATAGCGATTGGCGCATGGATAGAGTGGAGGGGATGATGTGAGGCGCTTAGTGTATAGCGATTGGCAAAGCGGGTAGAGAGGAGGGGTTTACGCGAGGCACTTGGCATATAACGATTAACGATTGCGTAGAACGTGTAATGGCTAGTTATAGAATTATCTCACATAATGTTTTGCCTAATACTCTACTAGGGTCGCAGGGGGCTTGTCTTCATGCCCATCCAGTAGAGAACATTTCAGGTAACCCAGAACAGGGTGCCAATCCATAGCTGGGCACACTCACAGACACTATATTGAGGCAATTTAGAGCAGCCAATTCACCTTGAATCCCTGTTTTTTGACTATGGGACTATGGAAACCAGAGAACCTGAAGGAAACTCACACAGACAAAGTGAAAACATGGATCATGATTCCAACCTTGATCTCCAGCGCTGGGAGGCGGACATGTAAACCACTAAGCTGCCGTGCGTAAAAACAGTTTAAAAATGTATGCAAGTGATTTTCCTTAAACTTCATCTTAATACGTTAAGTAAACTTACAGTTTGAGTTACCTTCATCATAAGAATGCAGTTTAAAACAACAGGTTGGTATTAAAGTGAAATTGAATTACGTACCTTTTCAAAATTGTAAACTGGAGAAACCTGACGGCCGTCTTATCCATTTGACCAGGATTTCTAAGACACAGAAACAGGTTTGAACACTTCATTTACAATTAAATGCAACATCCTGATAAGTGTCACTGCCAGAACTCTCTCCACGCTGCTAGCGCACCTCTTATTATAAAACGAGTAGCGCCAGACCTTAAATCTGATTGGCTGAGCACTGAGCCGTTTGTCAAGCCGTGACCTGTGGCACGAGAGGGCATGCATTATTGTGAATAAATCATGGGAAAGAGGTGTTATTAGGAACAACACGCAAGCGGAGTACAGTTACACCTCTTTCCGTGGTTTATTTACTATAATGCACAACCTCCAGGGTTACCAACACACTATAATGAAAAACAAAGTTTGACCAATAAATACATTGACTGAAAGCAAAATTGCTAATACACTCGCCTTCCGTGACATAATCCATTTTTTTAAAAAATGAACCCTGATGCACGTAAAGGATTTCTGGTTTCTTTACCAATCAAATACTGCCATCTAGTGGCCAAATTACAGAAAACAAGCAAATAGCACACCTGTTCCACCTCCTCTTTTGCCGATTCGTGGATGAGACGGCGGCTGGAATAGCGGAGTTCTCAGGGCGTATCCTGGTCTCAGTGAGGACCAAGACCTGAAGCCCAGAATGAGCCACAAATGCAGGGATGAAATCTGATTACTTGGTGGCCGACTGACAGTTCCAGCGAACTGCAGAGAAGGTAAAGGACCTGTTAATATTCACCTGCTGGAGAGTTTGTGTACAAGACAGCGCCTTCTTTTCTGAGGTAAGGAACGTGGGAGGGAAATGACAGGGATACACTGAAAACACATACAGCAGTATTGGAGTAAATAAAGCCACAGGTTGATAAAAGTTTGAGAAAATGTACTTTGTGTGGTCGCTCTGTGGTCGTTTTTGCTCGGTGGACTCGCAGGTCTGTGTTCACTCGACTAGGTCTGTCACTTCAAGCCCTTCTGCGTTTCTCTAACCGGATGGATGATTGAGGTGCACGGCACGCCACGCCCCCTAACGAAACCGCCCACTTACGACGACGTGCAAAATTAGCAGCAGAGCGAAACTAAAACCGAACCCTTTTAAAAGTAGTTACATTCACACTAACAGAGTAAACATGATAAATTATGTGTCTACACTTACATAAAGTATATGACTAGTAAGAATTAAGCTATAGCACATGTAGGGCTTACCTTGACGATGACCGTTGCACAAGCGCCGATCTAAAAACGGCCACCAGGCGCAAGTTCATTCATAAATCGCGCATTTATACAAATGTGAAGCGGTCAGCGGTGTGGGCTATTGTCAATATTGTGGCTAGACAAGCGGCTCAGCCAAATAGGACCAGAAGTACCCGTTTTATAAATTACATTATTTTATATCATATACCATACATGGATATACAGAATATAAACATTCATTCATTATCTTCCACTTATTCCTTTAAGATGGTCGCGTGGGGGAGGGGGGGTGTTATCCCCGGTTCCCCCCATGCCCATCCTGGACAGGGCGCCAATTCATCGCTGGGTATACACTCACTCACACACAGTCTCTCTCTCTCTCTCTTACACACACACACACACACACTATACAGGGAAATTCGAGCATTCAATTTACCTTCATGTTTTTGGAATGTGGGAGGAAACCGGAGAATCAAAAGGAAACCCACGCAGACACGGGGAGAACATGCAAACTCAGATTGGTATTCATACTGGGAATGCCTATCGCTGAGAGGCGAATGTGCTAACCACTTAAACACTGTGCCGCCCTTACAGAAGACCAGTTTATTAATAATTTTAATAAACATATTCATGAATTTATTTAATATAGTTTTTTCGTAACCTTTTTTCTTACAAGTTGGCGGCGCGATCAGTCACCCTCTCTCTTCATCTATGGAGAGAAAGAAACGATATTTCAATTCTCTTGTATGTCCTAGATATACAGTGGAAATGCCAAGGCATCATATGTCTACATACCAATACCAGACCCTCGATACACTATGAAATATTGGGTGGGTTTGGAAAAAAGCTGGCGCAACGTGGTTGTGCTTGGAAATAAGTGCAGAGAGTGGAGTGTGGAGGCAGAGGGCTGAAGTAAGTCTGCATGAAAACAGTGAGAGAGGCAGAACAGCAGATATTATATTATGCATATACTGTAGTAAATGGACACCCTTCCGTTTTATTATATTCAGATTCTCTACTTTCTATTATCACATGATAACTAGATAGATAGACAGGTAGATAGATATAGCAGTTAGTAGCAGCAAAAACACAGTAGAAATACAAAATTAATTATCTTCTGCTTAATCCTCTATGAGGGCTGCCCGGGGGGAGAATGTCTCGTGAGGGATGCTAAAGCACATTTGGACAAGCCAGCTCCATTTTCGAATGGGATGCTGTGGACCGAAACTAAAATTGAGTTATTTGGACAAAACAAGCGGCGGTCTGTCCAAATTGATGCACCTGCCTAATTTTGTTTGAATAATTATCGCACACTTTCTGAAAATCCTACAAACTTTTTTTCACTTTTCAAATAGCACTATGTTAATTTGCTAGAAGATATTTTTAACTAAAATTGCTGATCCAAACAACCAATGATTTATAAAGGAAATTAATAAAGGTGCCCAAATGTATGTATGTAAAGTGTCAGCAGTGTTAAAAAAGTAAAGTGCTGCAAAGTTTCCCAAAAGGAATGCTTTGCAGTGACCATAGTGCCCAAATGGCTATGTTCCTATTTATTTGTATATACATGGTCAAACATCATACATTTCCAACATCATCATCACTCCGCCACACATTACTTTGAAGACAGCCCCGGGCCAAGCCGTGTATTAGTTCTAGTGTGTGTATACAAGTGATGTTATTAACACATAGCTGGCATAAGGATTTTAAAATATACATTTAGGCTATATGTATAAATCTGATTCAAGGATATCTATGCTGATTTCAGAGGGAGAATGCCAAGCCCTAATTTGCATGTAAAACAACAGTGCGACTTTGTAAATTCAGAATGCATACACTTGCCAGCAGTCCAGCTTTGTTTGTTGTTTTGTGTTAGGTACGGCACGGGGGCTTAGGTGTTAGTACGTTGGTCTCTCAGCGCTGGGGTTTCCCAGTTCGGATGTCAATCTGGATGGAGTTTCCATGTTCTCCCAGTGTCTGCGTAGGTTTCCTCCCATATTTCAAAAACATGTATTTAAGGCAAGTTGATTGTTCTAATTTGCCCCATGTAGTCTGTCCAGCAATAGATTGGCACCCTGTCCTAGGTGTATTTGCCCCGCGCCCAAGGCTTCCCCTTTGGATGGGCATAGGGAACCCTCCTGCGACTCTATCAAGTTGAAGATAAGGAATGCATGAATGTATGTGTTAGCAATGTATCTTTACCAGCAATTTATGTATAACCCCCCCCCCCCTTCGTGCCCTTCGTGCATGTTTTTCTTGTTCCTTATTATTAAGCAATACAATATTAATAGAATTACCAAATTACACATTCATGCAACAACATGGAAACTACCCCCGTTCATTAGAAACTACTACAAAACCATTCAGCCCTTTGCACACTGAGTCTGGTTAGATGAGGGAGGGCGGACTTAAAAAAACGTCAGAGTCATAAATCTATTTAAACCAGCTGCGGGCGCTGGCGCAGCTTTACGCGTAAAGGCGCATCAGCATGGAGAGCTGGTGACGGCGATGACAGCAGATGTGAAGGCAAAAAATAACATGCGAGGTGCTTTTGCGTCTCCGGCTCTCAGCAGGAGTTTCTCTGCGGTTTTGTGGTTTTGCGGTTCTGACTGTGGTTACGGGATGCACGTTTTGCTCCGTTGGCGGGAGGATGTGCAGCTCCGCGCGGCGCTCCAGTCTTTCTGGGAGTAAATAGCAGATTCCTGGGACTCAACCACCCCTGCCTCATTTGTCCTGATGTCTTTATTCGGACCCTGGCGCACGCTGACGCTGGATTTCTCACTGACTCCAGGCGCGGATTTGAACGTTCCCTGGTTTTTGCGCGCTCTGAAGAAGCTTCTGTAGAGAAGCAGACGCTCAGACACGTAGTGGCGCACTGGAACTGAGCAACGCAACGCAGGACATTTGCTTGGATTGCGTGAATAATCCGTTAGATATGGATGGGGAACGTCGGCATTTTCGAGGACCTCCGACACGGATACACTCTTTCTGACGCATTGTGGAGCCATCTGGAACTGCGCTGGTTTATGAACCACGGGTCTTCATGGGCCAACTTTAAGGTTAGCTGGACCAGATCCCACCAGATCATAGAAACGACTTCTTGGATGCTTTGGATCCTGTTAGATTTGTCCATTGAAATCCAGATGTGGGTCAGGGGCGCACTGCGTCCTGCACTCTTTGCAGAAGTCAGAGGGTGTACTTTGCGTTTATGGCGCAGGCAGATTAATTAGGTTTCTGATTAAGGATTACAGTCGTAATTCCAAAAGCAACCCTGGAGAACATACCACATTTAATGTTCCGTGATTTTGCTCTTAACTTCTTGCGCAACCTAAATGCTCGACTAAAGACTCAAAGTATTTGGCGGTGTGCATGTTTTACTCCAAACTTCTCCCAATTGCACAACCACGTCTTAGGTTTAAAGTTAGAAGGCTTCTTTCCAAAGCCTTGAAATTCATCAACCATAAGCACAAAGAAAACTAAATACAATATAGGTATTATAAACATGTTATAGCAAAGATATATTAAAATATACAAATTCAGAGGTTTAAAGTTTAAGGTATAGTTTAAACACTGCTTGAGCAAAATAACACCAAATCATGTACATAATAAATTTGTTCCAATAAATAGTCCAATTAACAGAATAAACGTTAAATAAAAGGATGGTTGCTTTTCTGGCACAAAGCATACTTTTCTGCCTTTGCATGTATTGTCTGAAATCTGTTCAGCATTAGGTGAAATTGTGCAGATGCTCTACTGCTGCTGAGAAGTTATAAATAATGCCTCTGGAATGAAGAACGAGTGTAACGTCAGCATAAGTTAATATGTTGTTGCTTAGGTGATTCAATTTGTAAACAATTCCATTAAAATTTATTTAATCATAAGTCAAGTGCATTGCTTTTAATGGGGTGGCTTAATAATGACAAAAAATGACAAAAGACTAATTATAATGTAATTAATCATCAAAACCAATTTCTTTGCAGCTCCATCCATAGGAACGGAGTCTAAAATGAAGTTATGGGATGTTCTGACCACGTGTTTGTTGCTCCTGAGCGCCGTGTCCACTCGCCCGCTCTTCCACAAGCTGCATCCTCCCAGGAAAGCTCCTCAAGCTGAACATAGCAGTGAGCTGCACGCCCCAGACCACGTTCTCAACTCCCGTTTGGACATCGTCAGCCTAAAACAAGCCTCCATGGAAGAACAATGTAGGTGACACAAAAAATTAGCAATTTTTGAATTTATGGCATGGTGTGGGTTTGATTACTCAGGTCCCAGAACATTCGCATTCAGTCAGAAGCGCTTTGCTCGCTACACCAGACGAGCTCTCGTCTCAGGGTTGACTGAACTTGTGCCATCAGGTTGTGCTCCTCAGACAGTTTTCACTTTCCCAAGCTTAAATTATATCAAGCCGTGCTCTTCGGGCCGTAGATGATCATGCAAGAAATGAACCGCAGCAGAACAGCTGCCAACGAGCACATTTGCAGTGTGGTTTTAAGAGAACCAGAGCATCAAAACCACTGGGGTTTAGCAACTATTTAGTCGAAACCACTTTGTAAAGATTCTTCCCAGTGGAGGTATGTAATCATCCTTTTCATTGCTTTACGAAGACCAACACTGCGGCACAACGGTCAAGAGAGTCTTAATTAGTGTTGCACTTTCCACCAGACGATAATGAAATTCACAAAGCGCAGGTCAGAAAGGACAGCATTCCTTCTTGGCTTTGTTTGTCCTCATTAGTGGCTCGCCGAGGAGACGAACATTTCTTTACCATAAAAAACATACTTCCAGCTGAGAAGCCAGACAAAGGAGGGTCTTCATTTGTTTATGTCCATTTCGAAAGCCGTGTGGGAGAACGATCCATTTGTTTAGCCGAACATCACAGTGGCTCGGCTTTGCATGGTACAAGACACGAAAGGGCTTAGAACATCACAACCTTCTTGTCCTGTTGTTAATAAACACAGTGGAATAGTAAAAAAACAAGCTTAATGAAATCCACTTAATGAAAATGAATGTCACCAGAATAGAAAATAGTGAACTTCTGCAGATGCTGAAGACAAAAGGAAAAAGCCTTCGCCTCATCCTCACATCAGTAAAGCCAGGGTAGGCTTCAGTGGTACGGTGAGGGATGCAAAGGCAGTCATGTGTACGCTGATGTGGATGAACAGGCCGTTTGGCATTCTACTCCAAGCATGCTGATCTGGGCTTTGATCCTGCATGAGACACATGTAAGCCCTCAAGCTGACTGATCTGTATCTTTGACAGGAAATACTTCATAGGGTCAAGGTTTGCAGGAACGGTAAACTGGTATGAAATAGGAGAAATGACATCAAATGCAGATTCTCTTGCCATATCCTCTGTAAAGTCATATTTTCGTCACTTGTTCGGTGAACCGTACAACTCAGGCGGCTTAAGGACGTGAAAGCAACAGCTCCCCTAAAGCATGATGGAATCTATTTAATGTGAAGTTGTACACACCTTCCTTCTTTACCTCGACTACCACAACCTGTCACTTTCCTTTGAGTTCATAACTCATTTACTCTGAATAGAATTTGCATGAAAAGCCTCTCGAGAGAGCTTTTCCAGATGCCATAATGTACTCTGCAAATCAGCAGGCCTTGAAGGAGGGACTTATGGGAGTTCCTTCTAAAATGAAATCATTGTGTATTACATCCAGATCAAAGGATGCTACATCTTGCTCTTTTGCAGTCAAGTGCAGGACAGAGCATATGTTTTTGGTTTGTGGTTGAACAGATGTATTCTGCTGTGCCTCACTGTCATAACCTGTATACCTCAGGAGACCAGATCATTGGGGATACGGTCAGTCGGTCTCGGAACATGTAGATCATCGGCCCGTTGACAGAAGGAGGCAACTGTTTTGTTGTATCTAAGGGTAGCGTGTGACATTTACTGACTATTTATTTTGTCTTTCAGATGACATTAATGGACTACACCCGGACCAGTTCGATGATGTGATGGACTTCATTGCAGCTACCATTGGACGACTACGTAGGTCTTCTGAGGATGACTTTGAGGGCAAAAGGGAAAAAGGGAGACAAAAGGGGATGGCAAATGGTGACAAAGGAACGAGAGGACGAGGACAAAAGAAGCGAGGTCGAGGACGAGGTGCTGGTCGAGGAGGAAAGGCTGCCCGGGACGACCTGATCAAAGGGCAGGGACGTGGGTGCCTCCTCAAAGAGATCCATCTCAACGTGACCGACTTGGGACTGGGTTACCGGACCAAAGAGGAGTTGATATTCAGGTACTGCAGTGGTCCCTGTTATGACTCAGAGACCAACTATGACAAAATCCTGAACAATCTCACCCAGAACAAGAAGCTGGACAAAGACTCGCCTTCTCAGACCTGCTGTCGACCCATAGCCTTCGACGATGACCTTTCCTTCTTGGACGATGACCTGGAGTACCACACACTCAAGAAGCATTCAGCAAAGAAGTGCGCCTGTATCTGATTCAGGCCAGTGAAAAACAGCCGCATGGACGGATCACAAGTCTCAAACTTAACACGGCTGTTAGCCAGTGATGAGACTGAGGTTGCTATGTGGAGGGAAAGCGTCGGGTCATGGAGCCCGGGTCCCGGCTGGCTCGACAGAAATGTTTTTTTTCTACCTGAAGGAAAAACTGCTCGGAAATATTTCAGGACAAAACTCAGTATTCAGCCTGTTACCAAACCAGAGCTTTATATACGGCATCAAAATCATAGTCTGAACATTCACCAGCTCACACACGGGTTACCGCACGGTCATGCGGCTCATACCATGTGGTCAGGGCATTGAGCCCAACATTACCCAGGAGACAAATCACACAAATGTTTAATATTCAGAAGGATATCTATATATAGACTATATGAAAAAATGTATTTATTGAAATTTAATTAACTTATTGTTATTTATTGCAATCCGTCGTTTTGAGTGTTTTATCCTAATTTATTTGTGGAGCTTTCTTTCCCTTTTACTTCGGGTGGTGCCAAAGTGGCATAGTATTTCAAAACGGTTGGAGCTCTAATTGATAATACAGACATCATTTAAATCCTTTTAGAGGAATACACCCATCGGCCACTTTATTAGACACACCACCTGCATTCGCATCATCTACCACATAAGATCCACTTACTCTATTGATGCACTTCATCATTCTGAAATTAGACCGTAGGCCGTGGTCTTGCACACCACTTTACTCCATTCGTCATTACGCACGACCACCACAGAGCAGGCATTATGGTGGTGGATGCTTCTTAGCACTGCAGTGGTGGTATCCAGACTGGAGCATCCTGTAGACACTAAAGTAGAATTAGTGGATAATTTACACATACTATGCTGCAACATATAAACCACTGTCTCTGATTATGGAGCAATTTGGTAGATGTGTCTTCGAGTGACAGTGAGTGGACAGTCCACTCGCACCAGCACAACAGGGATGTAACTGCATTGTGTAGACCCACCCACCACCCAAATAATGATGGTCCTGATCATTAGAAAACAGAATAATAGATACAGTGGACTAAAATAGTGTGTACAACAACAAATGGACTACAGTATGGAATTGTAGAACTACATATTGCATCGATATAGTCAGTGAAAGTGTTACAAAGAACATGAGGTGTGGATAATAAAGAGCTAGTGAGTGAAGCACAGCATAATAAAACCCTAAAGTCGACTAAAAAAACCACCGAAAACTGATTTTATAGTTTTTAAAAAGATAGATCTAACACCTTGCTATTTCGGGCATCATTGCCGAGACAATGGCGGTTATTTAAATGACAAAAAACAAAGAAAGTATGAAAAATGCAAGGCCTGCGGTAGACCTCTCGTGTTTACTCAATCAGTATTTTGGCCAAACAGTCACACAGGTCCTACAATTGCTCGCTTTTCCCGTTATCTGATTGTGGGAGAACATAGAGGCCCTGCCCAGTGTTTATTTTCAACCATAATAAAGTCACTAACCCAAAGGTTTCCAACACGACAACACTCCACCCCGTAGAGATGCATCGCTACAAATACAAAACATCCATCCTGGTGGATTCTGGAAATCTACCCTGCTGAGGCTTCTTCTTCTCTCCTTAGATGATCCACAGACGTCTAATCTGGTCTAAACGCTCGTTTTAAGCTGCCAGCTTTACAGCAATTATGAAAGATTTACCCAAGATAAAAATGAACCTCATCAAACGACGTCAAAGTTTGGAAAGTGGGACTGGGCGGCGTACACAATCCAGATACACACTTGCGTACAAACAAAGCATTTAAGCCAAGTAGCACACTAACAGACAGCGCGCTGATGCTCACGACATTGTGCAGGAAAGTAGACTTGAGTTTTTCTTCCATACTACAGTCACGTTGGAACATCTCAACAGAAAGCCATGCTTTTTCCACAAACACCACAGTCGAGCAACATCCATACAATTCCAGTTCTGTCTTCATTCCAACGCTACAAGTCTGCTCTGTTTAGCTCCGTCACTGCGAACAGCAAAATCAAAATCATTTTCATATGAGAGACAACCAACCCCTCGAAACGCCCCCCCCCCCCCCCGCCTCGCTCAAACCTCTGCACAAGCGTGTCCATGTTGTATTCTGTAATCCTGTACTGGTGTATGATGCTTTGTTCGACTGTTAAATATTTCTGTTGTTGTGACTGAAGTTCTGTGGATGCTTTTAAAAGCAAAGCAGCGTAAAAAACACATGTAATGAAAACCAGAGAGATCAGGAGATGTAAACTTTCCGTCCTACAGTTTATCGACAGAAGACAGAAAAATGGCTCGCTTGTTTTGTGTTACTAAAACCAAAGCTCTCTACAGACTTTATTTTTGTACAATATTCATTTTATAACTTTTTACAGAATAAAACTTGTTTCTATCATGTGGCCTGGTCCGAAACTCAATAATTGTCAAAACCAAGTTATTAAGAAATAACAGAATCACGTGCTCAGTTTATACTGAACCAGATTTAGATTTCCATTTAAACGAGTTCTTTAATGTGGATATAATAAGTAAGATGAATTGAACTAAATAATACAGTGTCTGACCAAACGACAGGGCACATACTCTACGGTCAGAGCACCTTTAGCATTGATCAAGTTTAAGTTCATTTCTATAAATAGAGCTTTTTACAATAATACATGGTCTCAAAGCAGCTTTACGGTTTTCCAAACCTGAACTCCAAAGAGCAAGCGGAACAACAGTGGCATTTACATTACATTTACATTTAGTTATTTAGCAGACGCTTTTATCCAAAGCGACTTACAGGTATCCCAACTTGGTT
>JAOUQT010000007.1:10537887-10551636 GCA_025769995.1 Xyliphius kryptos | reverse complement strand
ATATTCCTGCTTGAGCGGCCGGGCAGCATTCACAGTGTAGGACAGCCATGTACAGATTGTTCAGAGACCAGGTGAACATATTTAACAATGGTAAACATTATATGAACTATATAACTGTACAGTGTGTGGCTGTGTGAGTGAGTGTGTGCTAAGTGATGAATTGGCGCTCTGTCCGGGGTGTATCTGCCCATCGTGTATCTGCCCAGCCTCTGAGACGTTCTCCCCTGGATGGGCAGGGGGAACCCCACCGCGACCCTAGTACAGGATTAAGCGGAATATAATGAATGAATGAATTATCCAAATCATAGTGAAGAGGTTCAAACAGAAAGGTAGGATCTGTTAAGTTTAATTATGTTAATAAGTAAATACAATGCACTGTGATCATCATATTATTATGGATAGTGAAAATATACATATTCGGTCATTTTCCCATGGACACAGGTGTATAAACCAAGCACTCAACCAGGCAGGAAGGACTATATAGTGTTCATTTCTTTGCATTTTTTCCATTTGTGCATTTTTCATGCGTTTTCTGCTTCCTGCATTTTTTTTTTTTTCCTGTGTTGTTAATGCATTTTTCACACGAAATAAATAGTTTATAAGACTACAGTTGGCTGATTTGTTAATGTTTATAAGTTAGCAGTTCAATGCCCCGTCCCACAAAGTAACCCCAATTGCTCCCTGGACGCTGCAAACAAAGCTGCCCACTGCTCCTGGCATGTGTGCTCACTTCAGAAAAGGTTACGGTCAAGTCTCTTTTAACCAAAGTTACCACTGCTGGACCCCTTTATTCCCCTTAAAGGCAGTGCTGTAAATGTAAAATATTAAAACATGTATTAAAAAAATATATATTTTTTTTGGTGATATGGAAACACGCATGCATGTTTTTAGTTTACAACTAGAACCGTGTACATTAGGCACTGTAAAGGGTTAAATCAGATTGAAACAGTGGCATTTCTGCTTTGGCCGGTATTGAACTGAGTGGTTATACGAGGGTTTGGTATAAAGCCAACATGGCTTTCCAACTGTCCAGGGGACAAAGAGCCAAACCCAATTCCACATACCACAAGCGACCAAGCTGAAGCCACTTTCACAGCGGATACATCACACAACTCAGTGTCATCTGTTAGTCATCAACAGCAACTTTATTTTAAGGAGCAACATGGATAATGTGTACATTGTCCATTTTTCTTTCAGCAGCACACAGCCGTGCTACACGAGGGACTGGCCTGGGCAGGTGTTTTTCAGGATGGTTTGCAAAGTCCACCAGATGACCAGAAATCACTGAACCCTTAACTAATGACATCATAAATCTCTGGTTATTGGTAGGAAGCCATGGGAGAATTCAGAAAAGTACTGGAGTGAAAGATAACTTCATGTACACATGAATACTAGCACTGCTGAGTGACTGACGAGCACACAGCCAGGAACCGGAGCTCCTGAGGAAGGCATGTCCTTCAGCACTCTCAAAGACTCAGTGCCAAAGTCGTTATCGTGGACTGCTGAGAGAGCATGGCTTTGTGCACCTTAAATTCCATATAACCCCCTCCAGCACTGCACCAACTTATCAGACCAATTTCCTTTCAACTAATTGGCTTGTCAACCTGCCTGCTCAAGACTCGTTGCTATTCTGAAGTTTTATCTGTCCGTCAGCACCTGCTCAGCGCGTTAATGGAGCACGACGGTGCTGATTTTGAAAGCTTTGAAGGCGCTCTTCAGTTTAATTCATTCACGAGGACATGGTGGTGCTAAATGTATGCACTTATCTCAGTTAAGTTTTAATTCCAAGAATTTAATTCTTTAATGACTTCATTTCAGTTATCAGCGCTTTATTTATAAAGTCCCCAATACACACTGTGAATCTCTAAATGATCAGAATCAGGTTAGCAGGTCAAAAATAATTTTCATGGAAAATTGCAGCTTTATCTAAGCAATGACTTTTCCAGTTACATGTTTGGCATCAGCTGGAAGCTGCTACATGTCAACTGAGAAAATACAGACAGGTCGGGTCCAAGCAGAGAACTAGAGTTTAGTTAGACACAATAATTCTGAATTCTGTTTGTGTTCCAGAGCTTTTTTTTTTTTTTAATTATAGAACATAAACATTTACATCAAGTTACTTAGCAGAGACTTTTATCCAACGCAACTTACAAAGAAGATAAGAACAAAAGTCAGTAATTAAGGAGAAACCAGCGACAAAACTAAATCGTTAATAATCTGTTCTTCCGTGGCGTAATCTAGTCTGGTTTTGAACGTAAACGCTAAACGCTGAGTACCAGGTTACCTGTTTAGTGCTTACTGAAAATCGGCTCATTATTTAATATCAATCTGTATTTGCATAAATGATACTTGAATTTAAATAAATGATTGTAAATCACACATTGATACGAATGTGACGCATTTAGAGGAGTGCATTATGGTCAATAAGGTCACAGCTGAACAAACGGCATCCGTGCTGCGCTACGATGGAAAATGTAATAACAATAAAACGCAATTGTTTTTTAATGAGTGATGGCTTTGGAGTTTATATATTTAAAATTAATGGATTATTATAGAATGAGGTTTGGAGTTGTGATTACGGTGTCAACGCAGTTGCTTTCTTAAGTGAATTTATCAGCAGGATTTCCAAGGACATGATAAGGATTGACAGAGCCTTATTATAAGCTTAGTAGGTACCTGCCAAGACCCCCAACCATCCGAGGTGCTGCACCATTTGAACAAAAGATCAAATGTATCAAATGAAAGCGAGAACTCATTCGTTTTTACGGGACATGGTAGGTAATCACACTGCCAAAGTTCAACCTTGAAGGTAGTCAAGGAGACCCTGATGGTGGTGAAACTGGAGTGGTCTTGGGTTCGATGGCGATATGGAACAAACCATAGACTGCAGGAAGTGAGAAATACTTAGTTTGTCCAAGAACATGATAGGGAATCAGGTTGCCAAATTCTAGCCTTGTAGGTACTTGGGAAGTGGGAGCATTAGTGATGAGTGAGTCAATGAGGGCTTTGGCTTTAATAAGTATATAATAGGGAACTATTTTACCGAGGCAAAACAGTTGGTCTGAGTGCACCCTAAATTGTGCAGATTTGCTCAATATGGACAATCTCCTACTTTTTTCCCTGCAGGACAGCAATAATTCGAGGCTGGGAAATGTAGCATGACCATGAAGAACATGCTTCCTAATCCAAAACCAAAATAAACGATGAACGGCCAAATTTATAAAGCTGGAATGCTTCACTGCTTTTATGAGCAAGTAACTCTTCAAATGATAGCAAACTCAACCACATGTGTCGTTAGAACAATTCACTCGATAGTCTCCATCACAGCTGGAAATAAATGATCAAACGGCGAATAAAGGAAAATTGCTGGTCATCTACAAAACAAATGCATTATTTTATAGCCTTCATTCCCCTGTGATTGATTCCTTCGATTACAAGAACACCATCAGCTGCTGGATACGTCGACAGGCTGAATGAAGTGCTAAGAACAAGAGGTATGTGTGAAATACGGTATGGATGGAAGGGTGGAGAACGTATACGAGCCAAGCGCGCACACATGCGTTCCAGAAAGTTTTTCGATATGGCTGCATATGTACTGGCCTGGTTTCACAAATGTCATCGAGTGAGAAATCAGAGCAGCTGTGCACAGCCGTGTGCTGTGAATTCAAACCTGCTGCTTCAGCACCACGGTGGAGAGGGAACCACAAACATCTACCCTATTAAGTCTCCTCTATGGTTCCTGCTGGTTTAGTTTTTAGACATCCTGCAACACTGGGGCAGATTTGGGGGTGCATGGGTCTAAAGAACAGTCACAACAAGAAAGTGGAATCCAGAAGGAATCTCAGGTCTACATAATTCAATTCTGAATTTGTTCGCGACGACAATTATGAGAGAAGATCATTTCCATGATCCTTCAAAAGCAGAACCAGTACAATCCTGATGAAATCATGTTCTGGGTTTTGTTTCAATTTTTCACATGGGGGTGGGGGGTGTAAGTCTGTTAGTAAAAAGCACAATGACGTCGATGTGGTTAAATATAAAAAGCTTATGAATACTTTTTTTTTTTGCCCAACCTGCAAGAGCAGGCCTTCTTTATCAGCAACCTTTGCAGCAGAGGTCATTTTATTGTTTTGATTCTCAAAACCGACGGGATAATCTAGTTTTTCTAATCTTTTTTTGCCATAAAAACAGACTGGAATGCATATCAAAGCCAGATGCAGACAGTGGAGTGAGTTGTAAAACAGGGAATATCACAATGACAGAGCTCTAAAGCGATGGAGTCCATGTGAAAGGCATGCAAAATATACAGGAGGGCTGTTTCTAGGCACGACGTTAACTTCCGTGTAATACTGAAAGGACCAAGCGTGCGGTAATCATTGCATCACCTGGGCAAATGAATAAACTCAATTGACATCAAAGGCCCAATCAGGAGCATCACTCACGCTCAGGAGAATTAACGTCCACATTAATAATTCTGGTAGATGGCAGAGATTGAATCCAGCCAACAAATTGCTCATGTCTGTCTGCGTGGTTGACTTATGAGTAATAAACGAGGGGGGAAGCCAATGACGTGAGCAATGTGACTGGTCGAACATGGAACAGATTCTGCATTTGTGTGTCATTAGAGAGTGAAAATCAGTGGTGTGTGATCACATGTCTCTTATGGACCATGAACATCAGCACCATATTGGAATAATCTGTGCTTAAAAAATGTAGACTTTATGGCAGACGTGCCCAATACATCGATCGCATCACAGTGCATGTTGGTAGACCGCTGTGGAACACTACACAAGTTCGAGAAATTAAAAGCACAGGGATGGGCGAGTTTCTCGGTTAACTGCATGCATCACCGCGGTCAAGAATCGTGCTTTAGCGATTCACAGTGAAATCAACCACGCTTTAAATAAAAGTGCAATATTCTAGTATTTTGCACACAGTATCAGAAGCATGTATACTTATACGCACACACACACTTTTCACAAACCGACACCCGGCCACAATCCCGTCTCATTTAAAAAGTGCTCCAAAATTTTGAACATGCCCGAAGTGATGGATGTGTCGACAAAAGTTGCTTGTACAATTTGGGTGCCACCTCTGCCAGCTGTTTAGTGCGTACATGGAAGAATCTGAAGGAGAGGATTCAGATCTAGTGCTACATACAGATGCCAGATCTGCTTTGGAACAGCAAATTTTCCAAAGTCAAGCACCTCTGTTGGGTAGTTTTGGAACTTGTTGGCGGAAGGAAAGTATCCAAACCATCAGCTACTGTTCAGACTCCTCCCACCTGGCTGAAAGCATTCAGTGCACATCATCAGAATACTAATGTTTTTTTTTCAGTGGATTGCTTTGTGTTGCTAATAATATCTACGTGTTGTGTGTAAAAAGGTGTAAACGTTATAGCTTAAAAAAATAAAAAAAATTTCTGAATTCTGATAGATCCTGATGGCCTGTCCATGGGGAAAAAGTAGATCTCAGGCCAAAAAAAGTGTGGGCACCCCTGCTTTACGGATTCCTTACGCCTGATCAGTGACTAATGTATAAGTCAGTTGATGCCTATAAGTCAGTTCAGCCTCTTTAGATTTACTGGTATTTACTACAGTGTCCAAAAAAATGGAGAGAGAGATGGAACCATTATTACAAAGTTGGTGGTGCAAGGCGGGTCATTACTGCGTGGTAATTTGTATGTGTTGTTCCACAGTCCGAAGACAAGCATCCATCCATTATATTTTGTTGAATCCTCTACTAGTGTCACAGTAGTAGTAGTAGTGTCCAGGGGGAAATGTTACAGGCACTGGACAGATCGTTAATCCAATTGCTGGGCACACAGACACATACACACACTATTTAGAGGCAATTTAAAGCAGCCAATCTGGAAAATACATCCGTAAGCAGGAGAACCTAGCAAAACCCCACACGAACAACATGGAAACATTTAGATAGAGATTCGAACCTGTATCCCAAGCACTGAGAGGCTAACCACGAAGCCACCGTGCCACCCCAAGGACAAACATGTCAGGTGAATTGAAGACACTAAAAACCTCAACAACCATATTGATGAATCTGTTTGTGTGTGTTTGTCTGTGGGTCTGTCCAGGACATTGCCCTGTCCCATTTCTGTCCAATATCTCCCAAAAAATAGGCCATTGGCACAGGCATTGATTGTCAAGGAGCAGGCAGTTATTGTAAGCTCCTGGAGAATGCTGGGTAAATATTTAGTCTGTAAGAAAAACCTGTAATAAATTATGTCTCTTGAGCTTTGAGTCAGCTGCTGCACACTGAAGCAACTGGGACCAGAATTCCCACTGCTTTGCTTAATGGAGACTTTATCTGCCATCGCTTTGCGCTTATCCATTTAGAATTCTAACAGTTGCGTCACATGTGATCCGAATATCTGCTTTAATTTGCTCATCTTCATGACGGAGGAAAAGACTGACAACACATCCTTCTGTAAAGTTCTGGACCTGTTCCAAGCAGCCCGGAATGTGAGACACCTGGGGACATCGTCTGCTATCTAAATAGAAATAACTTACAGCCATTGACATGGGGATCTGCAGTGTGTTAAAGCTGAGCTCTTAAGTCCTTCTTAAATAAATAACTGTGCAGGGTGAGCATTTGGTCAAAGGTGGTGGAAGAGAAGTTCTCAGACGCACCAGAAAATTCCCACACACTAAAAAAAGAACTTCAGAACTTTAAATTGGTTGCTCTAGATTGCCACTATATAGCATGTGTGCCCATCGATGGATTCCTGGGTGTATCTGGCCAGCGCATAATACGGTTTCTCCCAGAGTCCCTAAAACCCTAGCATAAGTTTAAGCAGAACATATAAGATGAGTGTCAAAAAGGAGCCTTTACAAACCCTGCTTTGTACACTGAGGCACAGTCCAGCTGGAAAGTAAAAAGGACCTTCCCCAAAGTGTTCCTGCATAAAGTTGTCCAAAATGCATGGCAACCAGTGGCAATTGTTTTTAATGAACTGGCAATAAAATAAAACAGTTCGAAATGTACGTTATTAAAACAACATCAGTGGTCAAGGCTACTTTTTCACAAACCTAGTAATAAACAGTAATATGTGATACCTGAAAAAGGTTATGTTGCAGGTGCCATAAACAACCAATAGAGGTCACTAGAGGTCACACATGCTAAACCAAATTCATCGAGGAAATTTATTTGGATTTTCAAAAAATTACCACAATTATAGAGGTTCTTAGAAAACTATATAACTTTACGGGCTTGATTTTTCTTCACACATTCTGAAGTGAGATGAACCAGCCAAAGGATCAGCAGGGCTTCAGATCTTATAGTGTTTTATTGTGTGTAATTAGGTTTAAATACCTTGGATTTCACTCTGTTATGCTAAACAGTATAGAGGCTGTATAGCGTGACAGGATGAGTAGCCAGGAAAGTAAAAATCTGTATTTTCCTGAGACTGGTCAAAACTGCAGAGTATTTTCTTGGCCGTATTTAGGCCAACTCTTTAAAACCACTTCTCTTCTTACGCAAGATCAGGAGAATCTCCGGTATGTCTGCCTCCCCCGCAATATTGTGTTTTACTACATCAACATGAATGAAGACATCAATTGAATAAAGTCATTTGTAACCTGTCATGGTCTTTACATTAACATCGCTGGCCACTTCCTAGTCCATCTCACAAACAACCAACACCGCAGGCTGAATGTTTTAGATATTTTCCTATTTAAACCCCTATAACCAATTTGCCATTCATTCACTTCACTTCGATCAGTGCTTGATTGTTTCGAGCTGAGTTCTCTTGGGGTTTTCTTTATCATGCCTTCATGTAGATTAACTGCTTAAAAGTTTCAAACGCTTGTAGGAAATTAAAAGCCACTAAAATATGGTGAACATATGGTCATTACATGGAGAGGGAAAATAGTGAATGCTCGCATTACAACTTCAAATGAATGAACCCTCTTTGCAGTACTTTGGACTAAATGAAGACCAGTGGATTACTCATGTATCATGACAGTGTGTGATTAAGAAGACTAAAAGCCAAATGTTCCTATTTTAACTATTTAGATGGAACTGTTTACATATATACAGACAGTGAAACCAGTCACATTGAGAGTTTATTGCTGAAGACCACAACAGGTTGCAGTGAGGGTGAGCAAAGAAAAGAGCTGGTGTTCCTCACTGAGGAGAAAGTCATCTCAGTGTGCCTATCATCCTTAAACCTGTGGGCAGACCCTGAACTTTACTGCATACTAGATGCACACTGCAAAAAGGAAATCTTAACAAATCGGAGAATGTGGAAACAAATATTGTTTTTGACTTGAATAGCTTTCTAAGGAAGATAAATAATGTTTTTAGAAACCTGTTTTATTAAAAAAATCTTAGTAAGATAAATTTCTTAGACAATTTTAATTGATTTATGTACATTTTTTTCTTGATTTTAGTTTATTTTTACTATTAATCGCAGTGCATAACAACCAAAAACAAATAATTTTGAGTTAAATTAAAAAAAAAAAAAATCTAGGAAATTCACTTGTGTAATACCAACTAGATGCTTCAGCTGCTGTAGCCTAATGTTTCAAAAAACCTATATACATATAAAAAGCCGAGCCATGGGATATGCACGATGAAGCCCCACCTCCCTTTTTCCCTGCCAAACCATGGGATACAAAAAACGGAGCACCAGCCCCTTTTGTTTACCAACATGGACACCACTTTACATCGAACAACACTTCCTTTAATGATATATAAATTCCTGCACCAGGTAACTGTTTCTATCAGATGTATATTTCTGGAAAAATGTCATAGACGAAACAGTTGCTCTCGAACAGCAACTCGGCATTTTTTAAAAACACAGGTGGCTGCAATAGATTTTGATTTGTGCATTGTATACATTAAATATTATTCTCGAGTTCTATTGCAACACACTGTATATATCAGGTGTTCTCAACTGGTCTTGGCCATTTTCTCATGGTGACCTACTTTTATTGAATATAAATAAATAATATATAAATATATGAAAAAAATTAAAACAGCCTTTAAAAATCATTTAAACGTACAGATGCATGCCAAATGAAATTATGAGAATCTTTAAAAAAAAAAAAAAAAACCTGAGAAACTCATCCTTAATGAATTCAAATTCACATTTTGTTTGCGTTTAGTCATCTTGCCTCTGAACACCATCACAAATTTAAAAGGAAGGGTAAATGGCAAATGAATGGCGGTTACCGTGGCAACGAGATTGTTGCATGCATTTGTTTCCTGCCACTGCCTGTATCTAACTTTACAAGATAAATGGCAAGAAAAAATTTGATGAGTATTAAATTATTCTTATTTCTTTTTTTTTTAATTATGTATACCTTATACACTTTTGGGACGTGACCCACCGGTTGAGAATCGCTGGTATATATGGTATGCATACATCAACACATGCAACATACAATCAAATGCATTAGGAAAAACTGAAAGAGGTTAAAAAGCGGTTTACAGTTGGTTTAAAATGTGCTGGTTGTCAGGTGTCAAATACAGGAAAAAATATTTTGTTGCATCAGTTTCGCATCTTCATGTGGAACCTAATAACTGGACTCTCACATGACAATGCATGTGAGTTTTATGGATGTGAACTTGAAATCTCTGAACCCCAGGGAACAGTGAAGTTCACAAACTATGGCTCTAGAACAACATAGCTTTTATTGCTCTCTGGTTCAAGTGGTGAACCGAATACAAACCATCGGTCCGCCCTTGGGGCGGCAGAGATCCTCAAGCAGCCGCACATCTGCTCAAAGCCGGTACACAGCTCATGTCAACTCTGACCACAACCTCTATTCATCCATGTCAGGCATGAGACTGGGCAGGAGGACACCCATGCAGCTTATTTACAGAGAGCTGCTGCTGTAACCTTCACCTTCCTGCTTCACCCCACTACAGAGATCTGGCGAGCATCACTGCGTTTGCTAAACACTGACCCTCTTGAAGCTCGAAGGGTCGAGGCCTCCGTTGACCTTTTATTACTCTGTATGCAAGGAATGGCATGACAGTCGCCAGCTCTGTGACTAAAGGTTTTCCTGCAGATTTACATGAACAGGCCACCCACTGTAACTATACAAACCACTTAAATCTCCGACTGAGAGGCCAAGGAGCCAGAACCATGTCCAAACCCATTTACCACCAGCTGAGGGATGTGATGATGTAATGCAGTACTCACGCTTAGGTTGCGGTCCCAGATCTGGATGGTACCATCCTGGCAGCCCGCTGCGATAAGCTTCCCATCTCGGCTGTAGGTGCAGCAGGTGGGTGTGACCCTCTTGCCCTGCATGGAACGAGGCTTGAACACAGACTTGTGCTTTTTCTCGCTGCTCAGATCCCACGTCCGCACAGTCCTAACAAATACAGAGGCCAAAAAGTGGTCACACTGACAAATCATCATTACACATAAATCAGCTCAGCAAAACTTCCTTGTACAGTTCAGCTGCTTTAAACACTGAATGTTTTGGACATTACATAAAGACAGCAGACTTGTGGAACAGCGTGTGCACCCGTGAGGTGTTGCGTGTCAGTATACTACAATGCAACTACAATGCACTTGGTCCAGATATAAGCTCATAGCCTATGCAGCTCAAATATTCTGTCAACAAAGCGGAGCCATAAAAGAAAAGAGAGGAAGGCGAACACACTGGAGGACAGTAGATCAGTATTACAGGCCTATTCGGAGGTTCCATGAAATTCCAATTTTCTTCTCTACATCTGCTGAACATATTACAGACGTGGGGGGAGTACAGGAGCGCAAAAAAGAGCAAGAAATAAAAACACAACAGCCGCTTGAGTATCTTTGGCACTAGGGAATTTAAGAAATGCCCAAATGCAATCTGATGCAATGGCCAGGCCCAAAATGTCCTGATGCATTTGGTTTCCACAGTAAAAACATGAAAAAAAAATTGCTTCAAAAAAAATTGCTTCTATTTGGCTCAACCCATCGAGACAAGACGGGTCATATAAAAACACACACAGTCAAGCTGAACAGTTTATAGACGTTCTCCATCAGCACTAACAGAGTGGAAAAGCAAACCAACAGCCGTAAATGCATCTAATGTAGACCGTTAAGATAGACATGCGAGAGTTAAAAATCGTGACAGGACGTGGCCATGCTTAGTCAACCTGTTCATACAGTCAGACTTAACGGCTTGGTGCCCAAGTGGTGGTTGATCAGTGTATCCAAGTACTTCTCCATCCTGCCGTCTGCATAAACTAACCCTGACCCGAGGTCAGAGAGTCCTGAAAGCACAGTAAACACCGAGCAAGCTACGATAGCAAAGTCAGTCAGGACTGAATTCCAGCACAACTGCAAACTTATGTTCAAACAAAAACTGAACATAAAGATGTCAACGGAAAAACTGTTTAATATACAGCACAGAGGTGGGGCGTCCTTGCTGCAGTCAAACCCTTCTTCCTGTTGTGTTTTTAATATGCTCTTAGTTTCATAGTTTCTTCTTCCTACTAAAGTTATTATTCTCAGTATGTTTTTAAAAGAAGATGCTTTACTTTACAACCATGCTCAACATACCATAGTGGGAATTTTAAAAACCTGTATTTATAACCCTCAACTTTGTAATCAATAGCCAGGAACCATAATCTCACTAGAACACACCACTGTCTGGCACAGAGTGGCTGGCATGGTATTCCCACACGGTCCAGCATGCAAAACTTCCAATGCACAAAGAGCACCATTTGCCTAGCAACAAATGTCACCACTACCAAATACCATTATATCCTGAGGGGCATTCGAAGGGGGGTAAGATTTACCATTTTTGAAATTCCAAGCTGCAACTGTTAAAAAGTCAACAAGGTGCAAGTGCTTGCACCCTCCCTCAGCCCCTGTACAGATTTCAAACAAAAGCATGTGCAATTTACTTCTTTCCGGTTTGTTCTGCTTGAACAGCTTCCATCCACATCTGTTTTAGTGGGACACTGTGATATCATAAGAGACTTTAATCTTAAATCTTCCCAATCACGAGAAACTGGATCCGTGACAGGAATGCCATTCAGCCATTTACCAACATGGTACCAGTGAACGGATGGAAAGAGATTAAAGCAAGTATTATGTTTTTAGAAAACAAAAGCACAAGAGTACAATACCCTGAAAAGTTCTGGGTCAGAATTTGGATCTTACATTCTAGTCTAGGTTTTTAATCTGCAAGAAAAACACTGCGTTATGTACGGTGTGCTTCATTTTATAAAGCTTGAAACATTATTAATCGGTTCTTTTTGTACATGTTCTTCACAAACTCCAAAAGGATGTATTATAAAAAACCTGACAGTCACAACTCGACTCAGTCAGGCATGGGCAGATTTATAACCAAACATGGCCTTTCATACATAAACCCAGGGATTTAGACCTGGCAAATGCTCCAACCACCAACCCATCCTCGACTAAGCAGATACAATCTTCCTGACGTTAAAAGTCTGGACACACAAGTGGAAGGAACAATTTTGCAGATTGACAGATAAGAATGGTGTTAAATAGCCACTCATCAAAAGCAGAGCAGAGCTGTGGGATGAATAGAGTTAAATGAAGGGGCCCATAGAAGCAGAGTACATTTTGGTACTTCCCTGATTACAGTAAGATCGATTTGTTGACATAACGGGTGATAAGAAAGAGAATGCTCTTTTTTAAAATGGGGTGAGTGGGAGGGGACCTTAAATGTTTATGAATCTTTTACTAGTTTATACAATTTTTTATAGCGAGTATTTTAATGAAAATATGGCCAAATCAGAATAACAATGGGCTCCAAAAATAGTGACAGCCATAAGAACATTCTAAATCTGCATGATCTTAAAGCCACGGACCATTTGGTCTGTAAAGAAGAGAAAAATTTCAGGCTCACTGGACTTACAGCTGAACCTGCCAATGCCCCAACTTGTTTTCCCAACCCTGAAGACCTACAAGACAAGTCTGACATTGGAACCTCTCGTTCATAACTAAAACCAAAGATCCAAAAAAATCCAAATTAGATCATTTCAAAACTCCATGGTGAGCTACAAAAGCATACGGTTACATACAGAAAAATGAAAACCACATTCTAAAGACGATACTGGCATGCAGGAAATGAGGGGAAAAAAAACAAAAATCAAAAGTCTTGCCCTGGTGTGGTGAGGAAGGGTATCTTATAGCAAACAGCACTTTCTTTAAAAACAGCTGTTTGTTTAAAAAGTTATTAAACTTCAGTTAGTGCTTCATTACTTTTTGTTGTATTTGTTAAAATCTGTCATTTTACAATCCGGCACAAAACTCAGCACAGGTCTCTTTATTAGCCGGCTTTCAGATATGGCATTTAAAGAATCTTCATTTTCCTTTCAGTTACAGATGTGAGGGAAGTAGACGAATTGAAAGGATCGTCCAGAAGACATTCCAAAAAAAGTCTTTTATTCAAAAAAGCAGAGGACTTAAAAGAGGAAAGCTGAATAAACCACACTGCCAGCCAGCCAGCAAGTGAAGCACAAACACCACAAGCCAGGCTCTGCATTTTTACAAGTGTTGCAAAGGGCGCGAGAACAATACGTTCAAATATGAAAAGGGTTTCAAGAATGTGTGTAAAAATGTAGAATTATTTCTGTTTGAAAAATGCATTAACCTGTATCACATTAAGCACTATGGATGAATAGATGTGTATATAAAAATATATACAAAAATTGAGACCACTGCAAAATTATTAGTTTCTCTGATTTATATCTTTAAAGGTATATGTTTGAGTAAAATGAACAACGTACTTTTATTCTATAAACTAT